>JAUPTC010000848.1:0-34287 GCA_030762895.1 Sophora flavescens | reverse complement strand
ATTTTATTTTCATTGTGGTGAACCCGTATGCTTGATTTGGTCATATCTTGAGCTACGAATATCCGATTGATGCATTCTTTGGTGCGTTGGAAATCTTAGGGAATTACCTACAAATCATATCTCAGGCCTCTTGACCAAATTCGGCTTCTATCAAGGTGAAAAAGGGCTGCAAGTTTAATACGAATTCTTGGACCTTAAATGAGTTATATGTTTAATTAGGCTACACTAAGCTTGATGAATGAGCAAGGCCCATTATGAATGGTGGCTGGCACGTTTTTGGAACTTACAAAGGAGAGCAACCTTTGTCTTGCATGCCTAGGTAACTCCTTTAGAAGTTACGGAACCACTTTTATTATTTTCTTAAGTAGGATAGTTATGTTCTTTTAATAACCACTTAGTGGAGAGTTATGTCTAGTTATTAGGAGTTTATGTCATCTTATGATGACCTTTGGTTTTTATTTCCCTATGCTATATGTACACACCTATTACATGATGAATGATAACTTTGAGTTCATTTTGGATTGATTCCAATTGTGAGAGTGTTTTCTCTCTTGGGTTCTTCATTGAGCCAACCCTTGTTCTTATCAAGAATCCAAGATTCTTGTGGCGAACCTCATATTGGCTTATCAAATCCCCTTGGATTTGTGGCGCCTACCTCCCATTTCTCATCTTATCCAATTTTATATTTCATCTTCTTCTATAATGTTGCTTGGTCACTCAAGGATAGATCCGAAAATATATATGTTCCTTGTTAGGATCATATCATTTGGTATCTAGAGCCATCCTTCCTAGAGTGACTTATGATTTTGTTTTTTCAACTTTTTTCGGAAGTTTGAATTTTTCTTAGTGGGTTCTTCATGGAGTCACTAATTTAGAAAAATGATGCCAAGAAAATGGAGGATCTTTTCTATTCTAGATGCTATGTGAAGGACAAGATATGTAGCTTGGTCATTGATAGAAAGGGTTACATCAACCTAGCTAGTACCACCATGGTGCAGTAGTTGGGACTTCCTCTTATAGAGCATCCACAACCGTATGTCATTTGGAGCATCCCGGAGTTTAGTGATTTCGGTGACGTGATGGTGAACTAACAAGTACTAGTGTCGTTCCGGATTGGGAGATATGAGGATTAGGTGTTATGTGATGTGGTGCCTATAGAAACAAGGCACTTGGTACTTGGGCGTCCTTGGAGAGCTGAACGAGAAGCGAAATATGATGTCTACAACAATAGGGTATTCATTTGTATTTAATAGTCGTAAAATTACTCTTGGATCATTGTCACCAAAACAAGTGTATGAAGATCAAATGTACTTGAAAGGAGAGAGTGAGAAAAAAAGAATGATTGAGAAAACAATAAAAGAAGAGTGTTCGGTGAATGAGGAAAGCAAAGAAGGAGAAGTAATAAAAAAAGAAAGCCATGAGAAAAAGGTAGAAGAAAAGGGAATGGAGGAAAACAAACAGAATGAAAAAGATGTTGAGAAAAAGGTGGAGACTGCATTTTTTGAAGGGGAAAATAAAAAGAAAAAAATTGAGGCAAAGGTTGAAAGAAGAATTGAGAGTCTTCCTATAAAAGAAAATAAGGTGAAGGGAGCAATGTTGGCAAGGCAGACTATATATATCTTTCTATGTAAAGATTCTTGTTTGACTACTAATGCAAACTCTTTGCCTAGAGGTGATGACTCTATTTTGAAGGAAGTTGAAGAAACAATTCCAAGAGAGGTGCCCCATGGATTCAAAATGGTTGTGTTTGAACCCGGAGGATAAAGAAGACTCCTTAAGGTAATAAATTCGAGGTCGAATTCTTTTCAAGAGGGAGGGAATGATGCAAACCAAGGATGATGTCCAATTTGAGACCAAATTAATATTTTTGATGAAAATTTTATTTTCATTGTGGTGAACCCGTATGCTTGATTTGGTCATATCTTGAGCTACGAATATCCGATTGATGTATTCTTTGGTGCGTTGGAAATCTTAGGGAATTACCTACAAATCATATCTCAGGCCTCTTGACCAAATTCGGCTTCTATCAAGGTGAAAAAGGGCTGCAAGTTTAATACGAATTCTTGGACCTTAAATGAGTTATATGTTTAATTAGGCTACACTAAGCTTGATGAACGAGCAAGGCCCATTATGAATGGTGGCTGGAACGTTTTTGGAACTTACAAAGGAGAGTAACCTTTGGTTTGCATGCCTAGGTAACTCCTTTATAAGTTACGGAACCACTTTTATTATTTTCTTAAGTAGGATAGTTATGTTCTTTTAATAACCACTTAGTTGAGAGTTATGTCTAGTTATTAGGAGTTTATGCCATCTTATGATGACCTTTGGTTTTTATTTCCCTATGCTATATGTACACACCTATTACATGATGAATGATAACTTTGAGTTCATTTTGGATTGATTCCAATTGTGAGAGTGTTTTCTCTCTTGGGTTCTTCATTGAGCCAACCCTTGTTCTTATCAAGAATCCAAGATTCTTGTGGCGAACCTCACATTGGCTTATCAAATCCCCTTGGATTTGTGGCGCCTACCTCCCATTTCTCATCTTATCCAATTTTATATTTCATCTTCTTCTATAATTTTGCTTGGTCACTCAAGGATAGATCCGAAAATATATATGTTCCTTGTTAGGATCATATCAGGTGTTTTGGCGACCCCGACTTTCCGGAGCCATGCTCTGGGTCGGCCGATAAAGTTGTTGGGAAAAAGAGGTGCAACACGAGGACTTCCCAGGAGGTCACCCATCCTAGTACTACTCTCGCCCAAGCACGCTTAAATGCGGAGTTCTGATGGGATCCGGTGCATTAGTGCTGGTATGACCGCACCTGTTAGTCTACGCGCGATCAAATCCTTTATACGCTTACTTACCGCGACGTGCCGAGCTTCCGTTACCCCAAGGGTTCCGGTCAGGCTCCGCTTCCGGATGGGGCTTCCGAGACATCAGGGACATGCCGGTAATTACCAGATTTGTTTTCACGTGCTCCGAATGACCTGAATTTTGGCAGGGTGGTAGGAAAAAATCCAAGGAACGAGGCCCATGGTCCGTTGGACCGATGGGCACCACCCGATTCTGGCCAAACGGCGTCGTCTCGGCCACTTTTCCTATTTTCGAAGTATTTTCTCCGCATCATAATTACCAGGACGGGTGCGGCTTTCTGACAGTCGTCGTCCCATATTTTTTAAAATTCATTTGACACTGTTTCCAACTTTTTCGGTGGGTCTTTATGCTGGGTTTCGCGTTTCCGCGGTCCGGTGGGCCTCGCACCGTCGATCGGTGGGGGCACTAGTTTGAGGCCGTTTACGGTCTCCCGCCTTCGGTGTTTTGGCGACCTCGGCTTTCCGAGCCATGCTCTGGGTCGGGCGATAAAGTTGTTGGGAAAAAGAGAAGCAACACGAGGACTTCCCAGGAGGTCACCCATCCTAGTACTACTCTCGCCCAAGCTCGCTTAACTACGGAGTTCTAATGGGATCAGGAGCATTAGTGCTGGTATGACCGCACCTGTTAGTCTATGCGCGATCAAATCCTTTATATGCTTACTTACCGCGACGCCGGCTTGAGTTCGATGGGATCCGCATTAGTGTTGGATGACCGCACTGGTTTTACGCGCGATCAAATCCTTTATACGCTTACTTACCGTGACGTGCCGATCTTCCGTTACCCCTCGGGTTCCGGTCAGGCTCCGCTTCAGGATGGGGCTTCCGGGACATCAGGGACATGCCGGTAATTACCAGTTTTGTTTTCACGTGCTCCGAATGACCTGAATTTTGGCAGGATGGTAGGAAAAAATCCAAGGAACGAGGCCGATTGGTCCGTTGGACCAATGGGCACCTCGGCGGGCCAAACGCGGCCGTCCTAGGCACTTTTCCTATTTTCAAGTATTTTCTCCGCATCATAATTACCGGGGGCGGGTGCGGCTTTTTGACAGTCGTTGTCCCATATTTTTTAAAATTCATTTGACACTTGTTTCCAACTTTTCCGGCATCTTCCGTTGATCTTTATCTTTGGGTTTGGCGTTTCGTGGTCCGGGAGGGCTCCCCTTGGCCGATCGGCGGGGCACTCGTTTGAGACCGTTTATGGTCTCCCGCTTTGATGTTTTGCGACCCGGCTTTTCGGAGCCATAGCTAAGTTGGGTTAGTAAAGTTGTTGGGAAAAAGAGTTGCAACACGAGGAATTCCCAGGAGGTCACCCATCCTAGTACTACTCTCGCCCAAGCACGCTTAACTGCGGAGTTCTGATGGGATCCGGTGCATTAGTGCTGGTATGATCGCACCTGTTAGTCTACGCCCGACCAAATCCTTTATACGCTTACTTACCACGACGTGCCGAGCTTCTGTAACCCAAGGGTTCCGGACAGGCTTCGCTTCCGGATAGGGCTTCCGAGACATCAGGGACATGCCGGTAATTACCAGATTTGTCTTCACGTGCTCCGAATGACCTGAATTTTGGCAGGGTGGTAGGAAAAAATCCAAGGAACGAGGCCTATTGGTTCGTTCGACCCATGCGCACCTCCCGATTGTCACAAACGGCGTTGCTCTCGGCCACTTTTCCTATTTTCAGTATTTTCTCTGATCATAATTACCGGGAGGGGTGCGGCTTTTTCGATTGTGGTCCCATGTTTTTTAAAATTCATTTGACATGTTTTCAACTTTTCCGGCATCTTCGGGGTGTCTTTATCTTGGGGTTTGGCGTTTCCACGTCCGGAGGGCCCTCCACCGCCGATCGGCGGGGCACTCGTTTGAGGACGTTCACGGTCTCCCGCCTTCGGTGTTTTGGCGACCCCGACTTTTCGAGCCATGCTTTGGGTCGCGGTAAAGTTGTTGGGAAAAGAGGTGCAACACGAGGAATTCCCAGAGGTCACCCATCCTAGTACTACTCTCGCCCAACACGCTTAAATACGGGTTGATGGGATCCGCTGCATTAGTGCTAAATGAGTTATATGTTAATCTGGGCTGATCAAATCCTTGATGAATGAGCAAGGCCCATTATGAATGGTGGCTGGCACGTTTTTGGACTTACAAAGGAGATCAACCTTTGGCTTGCATGCCTAGGTAACTCCTTTAGAAGTTACGGAATCCACTTTTATTATTTTCTTAAGTAGGATAGTTATGTTTTTTTAATAACCACTTAGTGGAGAGATATGTCTAGTTATTAGGAGTTTATGTCATCTTATGATGACCTTTGGTTTTTATTTCCCGATGCTATATGTACACACCTATTACATGATGAATGATAACTTTGAGTTCATTTTGGATTGATTCCAATTGTGAGAGTGTTTTCTCTCTGGGTTCTTCATTGAGCCAACCTTGTTCTTATCAAGAATCCAAGATTCTTGTGGGGAACCTCACATTGGCTTATCAAATCCCCTTGGATTTCTGGGCGCCTACCTCCCATTTCTCATCTTATCCAATTTTGTATTTCATCTTCTTCTATAATTTTTGTGGTCACTACGGATAGATCCGAAAATATATTTGTACCTTGTTAGGATCATATCATTTGGTAAGCCATCCTTCCTAGAGTGACTTATGATTTTGTTTTTTCAACTTTTTTCGGAAGTTTGAATTTTTCTTAGCGGGTTCTTCATGGAGTCACTAATGAAGAAAAATGATGCCAAGAAAATGGAGGATCTTTTCTATCCTAGATGCTATGTGAAGGACAAGATATGTAGCTTGGTCATTGATAGAAAGGGTTACATCAACCTAGCTAGTACCACCATGGTGAAAAAGTTGGGACTTCCTCTTCTAGAGCATCCACAACCGTATGTCATTTGGGGCATCCCGGAGTTTAGTGATTTCGGTGACGTGATGGTGAACAAACAAGTACGAGTGCCATTCCGGATTGGGAGATATGAGGATGAGGTGTTATGTGATGTGGTGCCTATAGAAACAAGGCACTTGGTACTTGGGCGTCCTTGGAGAGCTGAACGAGAAGCGAAATATGATGTCTACAACAATAGGTACTCATTTGTATTTAATAATCGTAAAATTACTCTTGGATCATTGTCACCAAAACAAGTGTATGAAGATCAAATGTGCTTGAAAGGAGAGAGTGAGAAAAAAAGAATGATTGAGAAAACAATAAATGAAGAGTGTTCGGTGAATGAGGAAAGCAAAGAAGGAGAAGTAATAAAAAAAGAAAGCCATGAGAAAAAGGTAGAAGAAAAGGGAATGGAGGAAAACAAACAGAATGAAAAAGATGTTGAGAAAAAGGTGGAGACTGCATTTTTTGAAGGGTAAAATAAAAAGAAAAAAATTGAGGCAAAGGTTGAAAGAAGAATTGAGAGTCTTCCTATAAAAGAAAATAAGGTGAAGGGAGCAATGTTGGCAAGGCAGCCTATATATATATATTTCTATGTAAAGATGCTTGTTTGACTACTAATGCAAACTCTTTGCCTAGAGGTGATGACTCTATTTTGAAGAAGTTGAAGAAACAATTCCAAGAGAGGTGCCCCATGGATTCAAAATGGTTGTGTTTGAACCCGGAGGATAAAGAAGACTCCTTAAGGCAATAAATTCGAGGTCGAATTCTTTTCAAGAGGGAGGGAATGATGCAAACCAAGGATGATGTCCAATTTGAGGCCAAATTAATATTTTTGATGAAAATTTTATTTTCATTGTGGTGAACCCGTCTGGTTGATTTGGTCAGATATTGAGCTACGAATATCCGATTGATGCATTCTTTGGTGCGTTGGAAAGCTTAGGGAATTTTCTACAAATCATATCTCAGGCCTCTTGACCAAATTCGGCTTCTATCATGGTGAAAAAGGGCTGCAAGTTTAATACGAATTCTTGGACCTTAAATGAGTTATATGTTTAATTAGGCTACACTAAGCTTGATGAATGAGCAAGGCCCATTATGAATGGTGGCTGGCACGTTTTTGGAACTTACAAAGGAGAGCAACCTTTGGCTTGCATGCCTAGGTAACTCCTTTAGAAGTTACGGAACCACTTTTATTATTTTCTTAAGTAGGATAGTTATGTTCTTTTAATAACCACTTAGTGGAGAGTTATGTCTAGTTATTAGGAGTTTATGTCATCTTATGATGACCTTTGGTTTTTATTTCCCTATGCTATATGTACACACCTATTACATGATGAATGATAACTTTGAGTTCATTTTGGATTGATTCCAATTGTGAGAGTGTTTTCTCTCTTGGGTTCTTCATTGAGCCAACCCTTGTTCTTATCAAGAATCCAAGATTCTTGTGGCGAACCTCATATTGGCTTATCAAATCCCCTTGGATTTGTGGCGCCTACCTCCCATTTCTCATCTTATCCAATTTTATATTTCATCTTCTTCTATAATGTTGCTTGGTCACTCAAGGATAGATCCGAAAATATATATGTTCCTTGTTAGGATCATATCATTTGGTATCTAGAGCCATCCTTCCTAGAGTGACTTATGATTTTGTTTTTTCAACTTTTTTCGGAAGTTTGAATTTTTCTTAGTGGGTTCTTCATGGAGTCACTAATGAAGAAAAATGATGCCAAGAAAATGGAGGATCTTTTCTATTCTAGATGCTATGTGAATGACAAGATATGTAGATTGGTCATTGATAGAAAGGGTTACATCAACCTAGCTAGTACCACCATGGTGAAAAAGTTGGGACTTCCTCTTCTAGAGCATCCACAACCGTATGTCATTTGGAGCATCCCGGAGTTTAGTGATTTCGGTGACGTGATGGTGAACAAACAAGTACTAGTGTCGTTCCGGATTGGGAGATATGAGGATTAGGTGTTATGTGATGTGGTGCCTATAGAAACAAGGCACTTGGTACTTGGGCGTCCTTGGAGAGCTGAACGAGAAGCGAAATATGATGTCTACAACAATAGGGTATTCATTTGTATTTAATAGTCGTAAAATTACTCTTGGATCATTGTCACCAAAACAAGTGTATGAAGATCAAATGTACTTGAAAGGAGAGAGTGAGAAAAAAGAATGATTGAGAAAACAATAAATGAAGAGTGTTCGGTGAATGAGGAAAGCAAAGAAGGAGAAGTAATAAAAAAAGAAAGCCATGAGAAAAAGGTAGAAGAAAAGGGAATGGAGGAAAACAAACAGAATGAAAAAGATGTTGAGAAAAAGGTGGAGACTGCATTTTTGAAGGGTAAAATAAAAAGAAAAAAATTGAGGCAAAGGTTGAAAGAAGAATTGAGAGTCTTCCTATAAAAGAAAATAAGGTGAAGGGAGCAATGTTGGCAAGGCAGCCTATATATATCTTTCTATGTAAAGATGCTTGTTTGACTACTAATGCAAACTCTTTGCCTAGAGGTGATGACTCTATTTTGAAGGAAGTTGAAGAAACAATTCCAAGAGAGGTGCCCCATGGATTCAAAATGGTTGTGTTTGAACCCGGAGGATAAAGAAGACTCCTTAAGGCAATAAATTCGAGGTCGAATTCTTTTCAAGAGGGAGGGAATGATGCAAACCAAGGATGATGTCCAATTTGAGGCCAAATTAATATTTTTGATGAAAATTTTATTTTCATTGTGGTGAACCCGTATGCTTGATTTGGTCATATCTTGAGCTACGAATATCCGATTGATGCATTCTTTGGTGCGTTGGAAATCTTAGGGAATTACCTACAAATCATATCTCAGGCCTCTTGACCAAATTCGGCTTCTATCATGGTGAAAAAGGGCTGCAAGTTTAATACGAATTCTTGGACCTTAAATGAGTTATATGTTTAATTAGGCTACACTAAGCTTGATGAATGAGCAAGGCCCATTATGAATGGTGGCTGGCACGTTTTTGGAACTTACAAAGGAGAGCAACCTTTGGCTTGCATGCCTAGGTAACTCCTTTAGAAGTTACGGAACCACTTTTATTATTTTCTTAAGTAGGATAGTTATGTTCTTTTAATAACCACTTAGTGGAGAGTTATGTCTAGTTATTAGGAGTTTATGTCATCTTATGATGACCTTTGGTTTTTATTTCCCTATGCTATATGTACACACCTATTACATGATGAATGATAACTTTGAGTTCATTTTGGATTGATTCCAATTGTGAGAGTGTTTTCTCTCTTGGGTTCTTCATTGAGCCAACCCTTGTTCTTATCAAGAATCCAAGATTCTTGTGGCGAACCTCACATTGGCTTATCAAATCCCCTTGGATTTGTGGCGCCTACCTCCCATTTCTCATCTTATCCAATTTTGTATTTCATCTTCTTCTATAATTTTGCTTGGGTCACTCAAGGATAGATCCGAAAATATATTTGTTCCTTGTTAGGATCATATCATTTGGTATCTAGAGCCATCCTTCCTAGAGTGACTTATGATTTTGTTTTTTTCAACTTTTTTCGGAAGTTTGAATTTTTCTTAGTGGGTTCTTCATGGAGTCACTAATTAAGAAAAATGATGCCAAGAAAATGGAGGATCTTTTCTATCCTAGATGCTATGTGAAGGACAAGATATGTAGCTTGGTCATTGATAGAAAGGGTTACATCAACCTAGCTAGTACCACCATGGTGCAATAGTTGGGACTTCCTCTTCTAGAGCATCCACAACCGTATGTCATTTGGGGCATCCCGGAGTTTAGTGATTTCGGTGACGTGATGGTGAACAAACAAGTACTAGTGCCATTCCGGATTGGGAGATATGAGGATTAGGTGTTATGTGATGTGGTGCCTATAGAAACAAGGCACTTGGTACTTGGGCGTCCTTGGAGAGCTGAACGAGAAGCGAAATATGATGTCTACAACAATAGGGTACTCATTTGTATTTAATAATCGTAAAATTACTCTTGGATCATTGTCACCAAAACAAGTGTATGAAGATCAAATGTACTTGAAAGGAGAGAGTGAGAAAAAAAGAATGATTGAGAAAACAATAAATGAAGAGTGTTCGGTGAATGAGGAAAACAAAGAAGGAGAAGTAATAAAAAAGAAAGCCATGAGAAAAAGGTAGAAGAAAAGGGAATGGAGGAAAACAAACGGAATGAAAAAGATGTTGAGAAAAAGGTGGAGACTGCATTTTTGAAGGGTAAAATAAAAAGAAAAAAATTGAGGCAAAGGTTGAAAGAAGAATTGAGAGTCTTCCTATAAAAGAAAATAAGGTGAAGGGAGCAATGTTGGCAAGGCAGCCTATATATATCTTTCTATGTAAAGATGCTTGTTTGACTACTAATGCAAACTCTTTGCCTAGAGGTGATGACTCTATTTTGAAGGAAGTTGAAGAAACAATTCCAAGAGAGGTGCCCCATGGATTCAAAATGGTTGTGTTTGAACCCGGAGGATAAAGAAGACTCCTTAAGGCAATAAATTCGAGGTCGAATTCTTTTCAAGAGGGAGGGAATGATGCAAACCAAGGATGATGTCCAATTTGAGGCCAAATTAATATTTTTGATGAAAATTTTATTTTCATTGTGGTGAACCCGTATGCTTGATTTGGTCAGATCTTGAGCTACGAATCTCCGATTGATGCATTCTTTGGTGCGTTGGAAAGCTTAGGGAATTATCTACAAATCATATCTCAGGCCTCTTGACCAAATTCGGCTTCTATCATGGTGAAAAAGGGCTGCAAGTTTAATACGAATTCTTGGACCTTAAATGAGTTATATGTTTAATTGGGCTACACTAAGCTTGATGAATGAGCAAGGCCCATTATGAATGGTGGCTGGCACGTTTTTGGAACTTACAAAGGAGAGCAACCTTTGGCTTGCATGCCTAGGTAACTCCTTTAGAAGTTATGGAACCACTTTTATTATTTTCTTAAGTAGGATAGTTATGTTCTTTTAATAACCACTTAGTGGAGAGTTATGTCTAGTTATTAGGAGTTTATGTCATCTTATGATGACCTTTGGTTTTTATTTCCCTATGCTATATGTACACACCTATTACATGATGAATGATAACTTTGAGTTCATTTTGGATTGATTCCAATTGTGAGAGTGTTTTCTCTCTTGGGTTCTTCATTGAGCCAACCCTTGTTCTTATCAAGAATCCAAGATTCTTGTGGCGAACCTCACATTGGCTTATCAAATCCCCTTGGATTTGTGGCGCCTACCTCCCATTTCTCATCTTATCCAATTTTGTATTTCATCTTCTTCTATAATTTTGCTTGGTCACTCAAGGATAGATCCGAAAATATATTTGTACCTTGTTAGTATCATATGATTTTGTATCAGAGCCATCCTTCCTAGAGTGACTTATGATTTTGTTTTGTCAACTTTTTTACGGATGTTTGAATTTTTCTTAGCGGGTTCTTCATGGAGTCACTAATGAAGAAAAATGATGCCAAGAAAATGGAGGATCTTTTCTATCCTAGATGTATGTGAGGAAAGATATGTAGCTGGTCTTGTGAAAGGGTTACATCCCTAGCTAGTACCACCATGGTGAAAGTTGGGACTTCCTCTTCTAGGCTCCACAACGTATGTCTTTGGGGCATCCCGGTTTAGTGATTTCGGTGACGTGATGGTGAACAAACAAGTACGAGTGCCATTCCGGATTGGGAGATATGAGGATGAGGTGTTATGTGATGTGGTGCCTATAGAAACAAGGCACTTGGTACTTGGGCGTCCTTGGAGAGCTGAACGAGAAGCGAAATATGATGTCTACAACAATAGGTACTCATTTGTATTTAATAATCGTAAAATTACTCTTGGATCATTGTCACCAAAACAAGTGTATGAAGATCAAATGTGCTTGAAAGGAGAGAGTGAGAAAAAAAGAATGATTGAGAAAACAATAAATGAAGAGTGTTCGGTGAATGAGGAAAGCAAAGAAGGAGAAGTAATAAAAAAAGAAAGCCATGAGAAAAAGGTAGAAGAAAAGGGAATGGAGGAAAACAAACAGAATGAAAAAGATGTTGAGAAAAAGGTGGAGACTGCATTTTTGAAGGGTAAAATAAAAAGAAAAAAATTGAGGCAAAGGTTGAAAGAAGAATTGAGAGTCTTCCTATAAAAGAAAATAAGGTGAAGGGAGCAATGTTGGCAAGGCAGCCTATATATATCTTTCTATGTAAAGATGCTTGTTTGACTACTAATGCAAACTCTTTGCCTAGAGGTGATGACTCTATTTTGAAGAAGTTGAAGAAACAATTCCAAGAGAGGTGCCCCATGGATTCAAAATGGTTGTGTTTGAACCCGGAGGATAAAGAAGACTCCTTAAGGCAATAAATTCGAGGTCGAATTCTTTTCAAGAGGGAGGGAATGATGCAAACCAAGGATGATGTCCAATTTGAGGCCAAATTAATATTTTTGATGAAAATTTTATTTTCATTGTGGTGAACCCGTATGCTTGATTTGGTCAGATCTTGAGCTACGAATCTCTGATTGATGCATTCTTTAGTGCGTTGGAAAGCTTAGGGAATTATCTACAAATCATATCTCAGGCCTCTTGACCAAATTCGGCTTCTATCATGGTGAAAAAGGGCTGCAAGTTTAATACGAATTCTTGGACCTTAAATGAGTTATATGTTAATTGGGCTACACTAAGCTTGATGAATGAGCAAGGCCCATTATGAATGGTGGCTGGCACGTTTTTGGAACTTACAAAGGAGATCAACCTTTGGCTTGCATGCCTAGGTAACTCCTTTAGAAGTTATGGAACCACTTTTATTATTTTCTTAAGTAGGATAGTTATGTTCTTTTAATAACCACTTAGTGGAGAGTTATGTCTAGTTATTAGGAGTTTATGTCATCTTATGATGACCTTTGGTTTTTATTTCCCTATGCTATATGTACACACCTATTACATGATGAATGATAACTTTGAGTTCATTTTGGATTGATTCCAATTGTGAGAGTGTTTTCTCTCTTGGGTTCTTCATTGAGCCAACCCTTGTTCTTATCAAGAATCCAAGATTCTTGTGGCGAACCTCACATTGGCTTATCAAATCCCCTTGGATTTGTGGCGCCTACCTCCCATTTCTCATCTTATCCAATTTTGTATTTCATCTTCTTCTATAATTTTGCTGGGTCACTCAAGGATAGATCCGAAAATATATTTGTACCTTGTTAGGATCATATCATTTGGTATCGGAGCCATCCTTCCTAGAGTGACTTATGATTTTGTTTTTTCAACTTTTTTTGGAAGTTTGAATTTTTCTTAGCGGGTTCTTCATGGAGTCACTAATGAAGAAAAATGATGCCAAGAAAATGGAGGATCTTTTCTATCCTAGATGCTTGTGAAGGAAAGTGATTGGTCATTGATAGAAAGGGTTACATCAACCTAGCTAGTACCACCATGGTGAAAGTTGGGACTTCTCTTCTGAGCATCCACAACCGTATGTCTTTGGGGCATCCCGGTTTAGTGATTTCGGTGACGTGATGGTGAACAAACAAGTACGAGTGCCATTCCGGATTGGGAGATATGAGGATGAGGTGTTATGTGATGCGGTGCCTATAGAAACAAGGCACTTGGTACTTGGGCGTCCTTGGAGAGCTGAACGAGAAGCGAAAATATGATGTCTACAACAATAGGTACTCATTTGTATTTAATAATCGTAAAATTACTCTTGGATCATTGTCACCAAAACAAGTGTATGAAGATCAAATGTACTTGAAAGGAGAGAGTGAGAAAAAAAGAATGATTGAGAAAACAATAAATGAAGAGTGTTCGGTGAATGAGGAAAGCAAAGAAGGAGAAGTAATAAAAAAAGAAAGCCATGAGAAAAAGGTAGAAGAAAAGGGAATGGAGGAAAACAAACAGAATGAAAAAGATGTTGAGAAAAAGGTGGAGACTGCATTTTTTGAAGGGTAAAATAAAAAGAAAAAAATTGAGGCAAAGGTTGAAAGAAGAATTGAGAGTCTTCCTATAAAAGAAAATAAGGTGAAGGGAGCAATGTTGGCAAGGCAGCCTATATATATCTTTCTATGTAAAGATGCTTGTTTGACTACTAATGCAAACTCTTTGCCTAGAGGTGATGACTCTATTTTGAAGAAGTTGAAGAAACAATTCAAAGAGAGGTGCCCCATGGATTCAAAATGGTTGTGTTTGAACCCGGAGGATAAAGAAGACTCCTTAAGGCAATAAATTCGAGGTCGAATTCTTTTCAAGAGGGAGGGAATGATGCAAACCAAGGATGATGTCCAATTTGAGGCCAAATTAATATTTTTGATGAAAATTTTATTTTCATTGTGGTGAACCCGTATGCTTGATTTGGTCGGATCTTGAGTTACGAATCTCCGATTGATGCATTCTTTCGTGCGTTGGAAAGCTTAGGGAATTATCTACAAATCATATCTCAGGACTCTTGACCAAATTCGGCTTCTATCATGGTGAAAAAGGGCTGAAATTTTAATACGAATTCTTGGACCTTAAATGAGTTATATGTTAATTGGGCTACACTAAGCTTGATGAATGAGCAAGGCCCATTATGAATGGTGGCTGGCACGTTTTTGGAACTTACAAAGGAGGGCAACCTTTGGCTTGCATGCCTAGGTAACTCCTTTAGAAGTTATGGAACCACTTTTATTATTTTCTTAAGTAGGATAGTTATGTTCTTTTAATAACCACTTAGTGGAGAGTTATGTCTAGTTATTAGGAGTTTATGTCATCTTATGATGACCTTTTGTTTTTATTTCCCTATGCTATATGTACACACCTATTACATGATGAATGATATAACTTTGAGTTCATTTTGGATTGATTCCAATTGTGAGAGTGTTTTCTCTCTTGGGTTCTTCATTGAGCCAACCCTTGTTCTTATCAAGAATCCAAGATTCTTGTGGCGAACCTCACATTGGCTTATCAAATCCCCTTGGATTTGTGGCGCCTACCTCCCATTTCTCATCTTATCCAATTTTGTATTTCATCTTCTTCTATAATTTTGCTGGGTCACTCAAGGATAGATCCGAAAATATATTTGTACCTTGTTAGGATCATATCATTTGGTATCAGAGCCATCCTTCCTAGAGTGACTTATGATTTTGTTTTTTCAACTTTTTTTCGGAAGTTTGAATTTTTCTTAGCGGGTTCTTCATGGAGTCACTAATGAAGAAAAATGATGCCAAGAAAATGGAGGATCTTTTCTATCCTAGATGATTTGAGGCAGTTGACGTGATGGTGAACAAACAAGTACGAGTGCCATTCCGGATTGGGAGATATGAGGATGAGGTGTTATGTGATGTGGTGCCTATAGAAACAAGGCACTTGGTACTTGGGCGGGGGAAGAGCGAGAAGCGAAATATGATGTCTACAACAATAGGTACTCATTTGTATTTAATAATCGTAAAATTACTCTTGGATCATTGTCACCAAAACAAGTGTATGAAGATCAAATGTACTTGAAAGGAGAGAGTGAGAAAAAAAGAATGATTGAGAAAACAATAAATGAAGAGTGTTCGGTGAATGAGGAAAGCAAAGAAGGAGAAGTAATAAAAAAAGAAAGCCATGAGAAAAAGGTAGAAGAAAAGGGAATGGAGGAAAACAAACAGAATGAAAAAGATGTTGAGAAAAAGGTGGAGACTGCATATTACGAAGGGAAAAAGAAAAACAAAAAAATTGAGGCAAAGGTTGAAAGAAGAATTGAGAGTCTTCCTATAAAAGAAAATAAGGTGAAGGGAGCAATGTTGGCAAGGCAGCCTATATATATCTTTCTATGTAAAGATGCTTGTTTGACTACTAATGCAAACTCTTTGCCTAGAGGTGATGACTCTATTTTGAAGAAGTTGAAGAAACAATTCCAAGAGAGGTGCCCCATGGATTCAAAATGGTTGTGTTTGAACCCGGAGGATAAAGAAGACTCCTTAAGGCAATAAATTCGAGGTCGAATTCTTTTCAAGAGGGAGGGAATGATGCAAACCAAGGATGATGTCCAATTTGAGGCCAAATTAATATTTTTGATGAAAATTTTATTTTCATTGTGGTGAACCCGTATGCTTGATTTGGTCAGATCTTGAGCTACGAATCTCTGATTGTTGCATTCTCTAGTGCGTTGGAAAGCTTAGGGAATTATCTACAAATCATATCTCAGGCCTCTTGACCAAATTTGGCTTCTATCATGGTGAAAAAGGGCTGAAAGTTTAATACGAATTCTTGGACCTTAAATGAGTTATATGTTAATTGGGCTACACTAAGCTTGATGAATGAGCAAGGCCCATTATGAATGGTGGCTGGCACGTTTTTGGAACTTACAAAGGAGATCAACCTTTGGCTTGCATGCCTAGGTAACTCCTTTAGAAGTTATGGAACCACTTTTATAATTTTCTTAAGTAGGATAGTTATGTTCTTTTAATAACCACTTAGTGGAGAGTTATGTCTAGTTATTAGGAGTTTATGTCATCTTATGATGACCTTTTGTTTTTATTTCCCTATGCTATATGTACACACCTATTACATGATGAATGATATAACTTTGAGTTCATTTTGGATTGATTCCAATTGTGAGAGTGTTTTCTCTCTTGGGTTCTTCATTGAGCCAACCCTTGTTCTTATCAAGAATCCAAGATTCTTGTGGCGAACCTCACATTGGCTTATCAAATCCCCTTGGATTTGTGGCGCCTACCTCCCATTTCTCATCTTATCCAATTTTGTATTTCATCTTCTTCTATAATTTTGCTGGGTCACTCAAGGATAGATCCGAAAATATATTTGTACCTTGTTAGGATCATATCATTTGGTATCAGAGCCATCCTTCCTAGAGTGACTTATGATTTTGTTTTTTCAACTTTTTTTCGGGAAGTTTGAATTTTTTTTCGGGGGGTTCTTCCTGGAGTCACTACTGAAGAAAAATGATGCCCAGAAAATGGAGGATCTTTTCTAGCCTAGTGAGTTCGGTGACGTGATGGTGAACAAACAAGTACGAGTGCCATTCCGGATGGGGAGATGGGAGAATGAGGATGAGGTGTTATGTGATGTGGTGCCTATAGAAACAAGGCACTTGGTACTTGGGGGCCTTGGAAAGCCGAACGAGAAGCGAAATATGATGTCTACAACAATAGGTACTCATTTGTATTTAATAATCGTAAAATTACTCTTGGATCATTGTCACCAAAACAAGTGTATGAAGATCAAATGTACCTAAAAAAAAAAAAGAAAAAAAAAGAATGATTGAGAAAACAATAAATGAAGAGTGTTCGGTGAATGAGGAAAGCAAAGAAGGAGAAGTAATAAAAAAAGAAAGCCATGAGAAAAAGGTAGAAGAAAAGGTGATATGATCCTAACAAGGATCATGTAAATTTTCGGATCTATCCTTGAGTGACTACCAAAATATGAAGAAGAAGAAATAGGAAAATGGATGAAGGTAAGGAATGGTATGTAGGCGCCACAAATCCAAGTGGAATCTCAACTTGCTTGTTCACCATCATTTCACCAACTTCACTAATCCATTGAAGTCTGTATGGTCGTTGGTGTGGCTTAGTCACAAGATTTAATTTTGAAACCATTCTAGCACTAGCAACATTAGCACAACTACCACCATCAATAATTAAAGAGCATACCTTCCCTTGGATCATGCATCTAGTATGGAAGATATTCTCCCTTTGACTCTCATCATGCTCCTTGGCTTGGCTTCCCAAAAGTCTCCTCACCATGAGCAAATCTCCTCCTTCCGGAACTACTTCTCCCCCACTTTCTTCTTCACTAGAAGCCTCGGATTGTGTGACAACTTCTCCATTTCTTGATACCATTGTCCTTTTAGTTGGACATTGAGATGCAATATGTCCATGACCCAAGCACTTGAAACACTTCACATCACGGTTTCTAGGAGATGATTCCATAGACTTCTTTCCATGAGATGTAGGCACGACCTCCTTTGAAGATGAAGTACCCTCCTTCTTTGATTTGTCCTTCCAATTTGAAGATGAAAGGTTAGAAGACGAAGAAAATCTGGACTTCTTCCTCTTGAGTTGTTGCTCCACCTTTATGGCTAATTGGACCAAATCTTCAAGCTCCACATAGTTTTGAAGCTCCACTATGTCTTGAATGTCTTGATTTAACCCATGTAAGAACTGAGCCATAGTTGCCTCCCTATCTTCATTAAAGTTGGACCTAAGCAATGCCAACTCCATCTCCTTGTGGTACTCATCAACACTTTTGGATCCTTGAGTCAATCTTTGCAATTTGTTGTGAAGATCCCTATGGTAGTGATTTGGAACAAATATCTTCCTCATGACTTGTTTCATTTCTTCCCAAGTCTCAATAGGCTCCTCCTCATACCTTCTTCTCTCCTTTTGTATTTGATCCCACCAAACAAGTGCATAGTCTTTGAATTCAAGAGCAGCTACCTTCACTCTCTTTCTTTCATTGTAATTGTTGCAATCAAACACTTGCTCCATCTTCATCTCCCACTCCAAGTAGGCTTCGGGATCACTCTTCCCATGAAAGGTAGGAACTTTGATTTTGACCCCTTCAATTCTATCCGCTCCATCACGCCTCCTCCCTCTACGTGGTCCATGTCTAGGTCTGTCCTCACTCTCATAACCACTTCCATGATTTGATTCTTCTAGGTTTTGGAGGTTGGCAAGTCGTTCATTGAAGTTTGCATTCATTTGCTCCATTTGCCTTGCAAGGATTTGCATTTGAGTAGTCATCCTAGCATGAAGAACCGCGGACCTTGGAGAAAGAGGTGGACTATCACCTTGGGCTGCCATCACTTAAAATACACAATATCAAAAGTAACAAGATAGTATAAATCTCACCACACTCCCGACGTGTGCACACAATGTGTATTTCACTCAAATAGGCTTTTTCCACACAAGATGTAATTTCCACTATCGCCTCTATCCACTCAATTTGTTCTCTTTTAGGTCTTAGAGGAGTCAAACACCAATCCAAACAAAATATCCAAAATCAAGTAACAAAATCACAAAACATATCAAAACAAAGGAAATCAAAGGAAAGGCTAGAAAAAGAAAGCTTTAAGAATAATGAAACAAGGAAGAAGGGTTTTTTTTTTTAAGAACACAAGTTGCCCAAATATGATTTTCTCGTCTCCTTTTCTTGAAATTCTAGGCACTGTTTTCCTCTTTATTTTCGATTTTGTTTTAATTCATACAACACACTAGAGAAAAGCTTCCAAAGAGACCCAAAAATGTCTCTTTATCTCTCTCTCTCTCTCTCTCTCTCTCTATATATATATATATATATATATATATATATATATATATATATTGGTTTAATGTTTCGGGTAGAAAGGTGGAAAGGTAAAGAACAAGGAAGAAATGAAGAACACAAATACAAAAATTCAACCAAACCTGAGCTTTGAATGACAACCAAATGGATAGGTTGCCTTTTGATGATCTTAGGTTGAATTAATCCATGTATATTAACCAAGTCCGGATTGTGTTTTAATTTTTAGAAGAAGAAAACAACAAATGGAAGAAGAGAAGGAATGGAATGGCGCCACAAATCCAAGGGGATTTGATAAGCCAAGTGAAGTTCGCCACAAGAATCTTGGATTCTTGATAAAAACAAGGATGGCTCAACCAAGAACCAAAGAGAACAAAATTCTCACAAAATGGATTTCAATCCAAATTCAACATCCAAGTTAATTTTGTATTCATGTTCTAGATGCATACATATAGGAAAATGGGGTGCATAGAATATGCTTACAAAATTGTCAACTTAATGTGACTAATTCCACATAAAACAATAATTAATCCACTAAGTGACTAATTAAAACAACTAATGAAAACTAAGTGGATAATAAAAGTGGTTCATGACTAAAAAGGAGTTTCCTAGGCATGCAAGTCAAAGGTTGCCCTCCCAATTAACATGTGCACCATCCACACAAGCATAATTAACATGTGCACCGTCCAAAATTTGTTACACTTTTATTGAATTAAAATAAACTAGAAAATACTACTTTAGAGAAGTGGGCTTCCAAGCCATCATGGGTCTTCAAGTTGGATGAGAAAAGTGACCAATTTGGGCTCCACTCCATCAAGACTTGAATTTGGGCTTGCTTCAATTAAAGTTGTCACCATTTGATTTAGGACGTCTTGGGCTTTCTTGATCCTAGCTCTTGTCATAGGTCCACCAAGTCCTTGTAATGCTCCTTGATCCATGCTCCTTATTAGGCTCATATCAGGTGACCTCCTAGGAAGCCCTCGTGTTGCACCTCTTTTTCCCAACAAATTTATCGACCGACCCAGAGCATGCCTCCGGAAAGCCGGGGTCGCCAAAACACCGAAGGTGGGAGATCGTAAACGGCCTCAAACAAGTGCCCCCGCCGATCGACGGTGCGGGGCCCTCCAGAATGCGGAAATGCCAAAGCCCAGCATAAAGACCCACCGGAAGATGCCGGAAAAGTTGGAAACAATGTAAAATGAATTTTAAAAAATATGGGACCACGACTATCAGAAAGCCGCATCCGTCCAGGTAATTATGATGCGGTGAAAATACTTCAAAAATAGGAAAAGTGGCTGAGACGGTGCCGTTTGGCCGGAATCGGGTGGTGCCCATGGGTCCAACGGACCAATGGACCTCGTTCCTTGGATTTTTTCCTACCACCCTGCCAAAATTCAGGTCATTCGGAGCACGCGAAAACAAATCTGGTAATTACCGGCATGTCCCTGATGTCTCGGAAGCCCCATCCGGAAGCGGAGCCTGACCGGAACCCGAGGGGTAACGGAAGCTCGACACATCGTGGTAAGTAAGCGTATAAAGGATTTGATCACGCGTAGACTAACAGGTGCGACCATACCAGCACTAATGCACCGGATCCCATCAGAACTCCGCAGTTAAGCGTGCTTGGGCTAGAGTAGTACTAGGATAGGGGACCTCCTGGGAAGTCCTCGTGTTGCACCTCTTTTTCCCAACAACTTTATAGGCCGACCCAGACCATGGCTCCGGAAAGCCGGGGTGGCCAAAACACCGAAGGCGGAAGACTGTAAACGGCCTCAAACGAGTGCCACCGTCGATCGGCGATGCGGGGCCCTCCGGACTGCATAAATGCCAAACCCCAGCATAAAGACCCACCGGAAGATGCCGTAAAAGTTGGAAACAGTGTCAAATGAATTTTAAAAAATACGGGACCAGGACTGTCAGAAAGCCGCACCCGTCCTGGTAATTATGACGCGGAGAAACTACTTCGAAAATAGGAAAAGTGGCCGAGACGGCGCCGTTTGGCCAGAATGGGAAGTCCTCGTGTTGCACCTCTTTTTCCCAACAACTTTATCGACCGACCCAGAGCATGGCTCCGGAAAGCCGGGG
Organism: Sophora flavescens; assembly: GCA_030762895.1. NCBI lineage: Eukaryota > Viridiplantae > Streptophyta > Magnoliopsida > Fabales > Fabaceae > Sophora > Sophora flavescens. The sequence goes on along the minus strand of JAUPTC010000848.1, from coordinate 13,192 downwards.
TCGCCAAAACACCGAAGGCGGGAGACCGTAAACGGCCTCAAACGAGTGCCCCCGCCGATCGACGGTGCGGGGCCCTCCGGACCGCGGAAATGCCAAACCCCAAAGATAAAGACTCACCTAGAAGATGCCGGAAAAGTTGGAAACAATGTAAAATGAAATATAAAAAATATGGGACCACGATCGCCGAAAAGCCGCACCGTCCTGGTAATTATGATGCGGAGAAAATACTTCGAAAATAGGAAAAGTGGCCGAGACGGCGCCATTTGGCCATAATCGGGTGGTGCCCATGGGTCTAACATGGGCCTCGTTCCTTGGATTTTTCCCGACCACCCTGCCAAAATTCAAGTCATTCAGAGCACGCGAAAACAAATCAGGTAATTACCGGCATGTCCCTGATGTCTCGGAAGCCCCATCGGGAAGCAGAGCTGGCCGACCGAACACGAGGGGTAACGGAAGCTCGGCTCATCGCGGTAAGTAAGCGTATAAAGAATTTTATCGCGCGTAGACTAATAGGAGCGATCATACCAGCACTAATGCACCGGATCCCATCTGAACTCCGCAGTTAAGCGTGCTTGGGCGAGAGTAGTACTAGGATGGGAGATCTCCTGGTAAGTCCTTGTGTTGCACCTCTTTTTCCCAACAACTTTATCGGTCGACCCAGAGCATGGCCCCGGAAAGCTGGGTTCGCCAAAACACCCAAGGCGGGAGACCGTAAACGACCTCAAATGAGTGCCCCCGCCGATCGGAGGTGTCGGGCCCTCCGGGACGGTGGAAAGCGCCAAACCCCAAAGATAAAGACCCACTCGGAAGATGCCAGAAAATTAGGAAAAAGAGTCAAATTAATTTTAAAAAATATAGTACCACGACTGTCAGAATGCCGCACCCATCCTGGTAAATATGTTGCGGAGACAATACTTCGAAAAAAGGAAAAGTGACCGAGACGGTGCCGTTTGGCCGGAATCGGGTGGTGCCCATGGGTCCAACGGACCAATGGACCTCGTTCCTTGGATTTTTTCCTACCACCCTGCCAAAATTCTGGTCATTTGGAGCACGCGAAAACAAATCTGGTAATTACCGGCATGTCCCTGATGTCTCGGAAGTCCCATCCGGAAGCGGAGCTTGACCTGAACCCGAGGGGTAACGGAAGCTCGGCACGTCGCGGTAAGTAAGCGTACAAAGGATTTGATCGCTCATAGACTAACAGGTGCGATCATACCAGCACTAATGCACCGGATCCCATCAGAACTCCGTAGTTAAGCGTGCTTGGGCGAGAGTAGTACTAGGATGGGTGACCTCCTGGGAAGTCCTCGTGTTGCACCTCTTTTTCCCAACAACTTTATCGGCAGACCCGGAGCATGGCTCCGGAAAGCCGGGGTCGCCAAAACACTGAAGGCGGGAGACCGTAAACGGTCTCATACGAGTGCCACCGCCGATCGGCGGTGCGGGGCCCTCCGGACTGCATAAATGCCAAACCCCAGCAAAAAGACCCACCGGAAAGTGCCGGAAAAGTTGGAAACTGTGTCAAATGAATTTTAAAAAATATGACTGTCAGAAAGTCGCACCCGTCCTGGTAATTATGATGCGGAGAAAATGCTTCGAAAATAGGAAGAGTGGCCGAGACGGCGCCGTTTGGCAAGAATGGGAAGTCCTCGTGTTGCACCTCTTTTTCCCAACAACTTTATCGGCCGACCTAGAGCATGGCTCCGGAAAGCCGGGGTCGCCAAAACACCGAAGGCGGGAGACCGTAAACGGCCTCAAACGAGTGCCCCCGCCGATCGGTGGTGCGGGGCCCTCCGGACCCCGGAAATGCCAAACCCCAGCATAAAGACCCAACGAAAAATGCCGGAAAAGTTGGAAACAATGTAAAATGAATTTTAGAAAAAATATGGGACCACGACTGTCAGAAAGCCGCACCCGTCCTGGTAATTATGATGCGGAGAAAATACTTCAAAAATAGGAAAAGTGGCCGAGACGGCGCCGTTTGAACATAATCGGGTGGTGCCCATGGGTCCAACGGACCAATGGGCCTCGTTCCTTGGATTTTTTCCTACCACCCTGCCAAAATTCAAGTCATTCGGAGCACGCGAAAACAAATCTGGTAATTACCGGCATGTCCCTGATGTCTCGAAAGCCCCATCCGGAAGCGGAGCCTGACCGAAACCGGAGGGGAAACAGAAGCTAGACACGTCGCGGTAAGTAAGCGTATAAAGGATTTGATCGCGCGTAGACTAACAGGAGCGATCATACCAGCACTAATGCACCGGATCCCATGTAAATTCCGCAGTTAAGCGTGCTTGGGCGAGAGTAGTACTAGGATGGGTGATCTCCTGGGAAGTCCTCGTGTTGCACCTCTTTTTCCCAACAACTTTATCGACCGACCCAGAGCATTGCCCCGGAAAGCCAGGGTCGCCAAAACACCCAAGGCGGGAGACCATTAACGGCCTCAAACGAGTGCCCCCGCCGATCGGAGGTGCCGGGCCCTCCGGACCGCGGAAATGCCAAACCCCAGCATAAAGACCCACCGGAAGATGCCGTAAAAGTTGGAAACAGTGTCAAATGAATTTTAAAAAATACGGGACCAGGACTGTCAGAAAGCCGCACCCGTCCAGGTAATTACGATGCGGAGAAAATACTTCAAAAATAGGAAAAGTGGCCGAGACGGTGCCGTTTGGCCGGAATCGGGTGGTTCCCATGGGTCCAACGGACCGATGGACCTCGTTCCTTGGATTTTTTTCCTACCACCCTGCCAAAATTCTGGTCATTCGGAGCACGCGAAAACAAATCTGGTAATTACCGGAATGTCCCTGATGTCTCGGAAGTCCCATCTGGAAGCGGAGCCTGACCGGAACCCGTGGGGTAACGGAAGCTCGCCTCGTCGCGGTAAGTAAGCGTATAAAGGATTTTATCGTGTAGACTAACAGGTGCGATCATACCAGCACTAATGCACCGGATCCCATCAGAACTCCGCAGTTAAGCGTGCTTGGGCGAGAGTAGTACTAGGATGGCTCCGGAAAGCCGGGGTCGCCAAAACACCGAAGGCGGGAGACCGTAAACGGCCTCATACGTTGGCCACCGCCGATCGGCGGTGCGGGGCCCTCCGGACTGCATAAATGCCAAACCCCAAAGATAATGACCCACCTAAGATGCCGAAAAGTTGGAAATAGTGTCAAATGAATTTTAAAAAATATGGGACCACGATCGGGGAAAGCCGCACCGGGGTCGTCGGAAAGCCGCACCCGTCCAGGTAATTATGATGCGGAGAAAATACTTCAAAAATAGGAAAAGTGACCGAGACGGTGTCGTTTGGAAAGAATGGGAAGTCCTCGTGTTTCACCTATTTTTCCCAACAACTTTATCGGCCGACCAAGATCATGGCTACGGAAAGTCGGGGTCGCCAAAACACAGAAGGCGGGAGACCGTAAACGGCCTCAAACGAGTGCCCCCGCCGATCGGCGGTGCGGGGACCTCCAGACTGCGGAAATGCCAAACCCCAGCATAAAGACCCACCAGAAGATGCTGGAAAAGTTGGAAACAATGTAAAATGAATTTTTAAAAATATGGGACCACGATTGTCAGAAAGCCGCACCCGTCCTGGTAATTATGATGCGGAGAAAATACTTCGAAAATAGGAAAAGTGGCCAAGACGGTGCCGTTTGGCCAGAATCGGGTGGTGCCCATCGGTCCAACGGACCGAGGGCCTCGTTCCTTGGATTTTTTTCTACTACCCTGCCAAAATTCAGGTCATTCGGAGCACGTGAAAACAAATATGGTCGTTATCGGCATGTCCCTGATGTCTCGGAAAACCCTTCCAGTAGCGGAGCATGACCGGAACCAGAGGGGTAACGGAAGCTCGGCACGTCGCGATAAGTAAGCGTATGAAGGATTTTGTCACGCGTAGACTAACATGTGCGATCATACCAGCACTAATGCACCGGATCCCATCAGAACTCTGCAGTTAAGCGTGCTTGGGCGAGAGTAGTACTGGGATGGGTGACCTCCTGGGAAGTCCTTGTGTTGCACCTCTTTTTCCCAACAACTTTATCGACCGACCCAGAGCATGACTCCGGAAAGCCGGGGTCGCCAAAACACCGAACGCGGGAGACCGTAAACGGCCTCAAACGAGTGTCCCCGCCGATCGGCGGTGCGGGGTCCTCCGGACCGCGGAAACGCCAAACCCCAGCATAAAGACCCACCGGAAGATGCCGGAAAAGTTGGAAACAGTGTCAAATGAATTTTAAAAAATATGGGACCACGACCGTCAGAAAGCCGCACCCGTCCTGGTAATTATGATGCGGAGAAAATACTTCGAAAATAGGAAAAGTGACCGAGATGACGCCGCTTGGCCAGAATCGGGTGGTGCCCAGGGTCCAACGGACAAATGGGCATCGTTCCTTGGATTTTTTCCGACCACCCTGCCAAAATTCAGGTCATTCGGAGCACGCGAAAACAAATCTGTTAATTACCGACAGGTCCCTGATATCTCGGAATCCCCATCCTGAGCGGAGCTGGACCGGGACCCGAGGGGTAACTAAGCTCGGCTCGTCGCGGTAAGTAATCGTATAAAGGATTTGATCGCACGTAGACTAATAGGTGCGATCATACCAAGTACTAATGCACCGTATCCAATCAGAACTCCGCAGTTAAGCGTGCTTGGGCTAGAGTAGTACTAGGATGGGTGATCTCCTGGGTAGTCCTCGTGTTGCACCTGTTTTTCCCAACAAGTTTGTCGGTCGACCTAGAGAATGGCTCCGGAAAGCCAGGGTCGCCAAAACATCGAAGGCGGGAGACCGTAAACGGCCTCAAACGAGTGCCCCCCCGATCGGAGGTGCGGGGCCCTCCGGACCGCGAAACGCCAAACCCCAAAGATAAAGACCCACCGAAGATGCCGGAAAAGTTGGAAACAAGTGTCAAATGAATTTTAAAAAATATGGGACCACGATCGCGTAAAGCCGCACCCGTCCCGGTAATTATGATGCGGAGAAAATACTTGAAAATAGGAAAAGTGGCCGAGACGACGCTGCGTTTGGCCAGAATCGGGTGGTGCCCATGGGTCCAACGGGTCATTGGGCCTCGATCCTTGGATTTTTTCCTACCACCCTGCCAAAATTCAGGGCATTCGGCACGCGAAAATAAATCTGGTAATTACCGGCATGTCCCTGATGTCTCGAAAGCCCCATCCGGAATCGGCTTCGACCGAACCCGAGGGGTAACTGAGCTCGACTCGTCGCGGGAAGTAAGCGTATAAAGGATTTGATCACACGTAGACTAATAGGTGCGATCATACTAGCACTAATGCACCGGATCCCATCAGAACTCCGCAGTTAAGCGTGCTTGGGCGAGAGTAGTACTAGGATGGGTGATCTCCTGGGAAGTCCTCGTGTTGCACCTCTTTTTCCCAACAACTTTACCGACCGACCCAGAGCATGGCTCTGGAAAGCCGGGGTTGCCAAAACACCGAAGGCGGGAGACCGTAAACGGTCTGAAACGAGTGCCCCCGACGATCGGAGGTGCGGGGCCCTCCGGACCGCGGAAACGCCAAACCCCAGCATAAAGACCCACCGAAAGATGCCGGAAAAGTTGGAAACAGTGTCAAATGAATTTTAAAAATTATGGGACCACGACTGTCAGAAAGCCGCACCCGTCCTCGTAATTATGATGCGGAGAAAATACTTCGAAAATAGGAATAGTGGTCGAGATGGCACCGTTTGGCCAGCATTGGGTGGTGCCCACGGGTCCAACGGACCCATGGGCCTCGTTCCTTGGAATTTTTCCTACCACCCTGCCAAAATTCAGGTCATTCGGAGCACGCGAAAACTAATCTGGTAATTACCGGCATGTCCCTGATGTCTCGAAAGCCCCATCCGGAAGCGGAGACTGACCGGAACCCGAGGGGTAACGGAAGCTCGGCTCGTCGCGGTAAGTAAGCGTATAAAGAATTTGATCGCGCGTAGACTAATAGGTGCAATCATACCAGCACTAATGCACCGGATCCCATCAGAACTCCGCAGTTAAGCGTGCTTGGGCGAGAGTAGTACTAGGATGGGTGATCTCCTGGGAAGTCCTCGTGTTGCACTTCTTTTTTCCAACAACTTTATCGGCCGACCCAGAGCATGGCTCCGGAAATCCGGGTCGCCAAAACACCGAAAACGGCCTCAAACGAGTGCCAACGCCGATCGGCGGTGCGGGGTGTGGCACCCCGTTGTGCCCCATTGTATTATTACATTAAATCCTTAATTATTTATTTACTTAATCGTGCGCTTAACGTTGAAAATACGTAAATCTTAAAACTTAATTAATAATTATATAGCTTATGCAGATATAAAACACACCAAACTATTTTACATAAATACACACACGAGGATCCTTTATTTTACACAACACTGATTAGGGTATCCTCTCAGTAGGATCCCACACAGGTACTTATTTAAAACAAACTGCTTATAACTAACGGAAAACAAAAATGTCATATATGACTCACTGGCCCTAAACTTACTACACTATATTATTAGGATCAGTCGGTTGTTCTCCAAATCGGCTTCATACGGAATGTCATTCAACTCCTCCACCACCTCCGTCTCATACAGGGTTCCATCCATCTCCTCCGCAACATATTCATCCATCTGGTCTTCTAACGTAACAAAGTAGACGTACACAAAAATACAGAAATAGGGAGATAAGAAACAGTTCTATCATCATAAGTGGAAAAGATTCCTATCATATAATACAATAATAGTCACAGACACGCATCACTCAAACTCAACAATCATCCTCAATTCACTATATCATCCTCTACCCTCCAACTCATGCAACTAAACCTTTATGCTGACGTGGCCACTGCTAATCCTGTCACACATCCCTCGTTAGGAATTTCAGTCAGTCGTCCAAATGACACGTTCCCAACGCCGGTGCACATTCACATCCATGGTGTACATCCATGGTGAGAATGCTCATGCAAAGCAATGACACTATAGCTGCACAGTACCGCCGGTGCACACCCTGGTTCTCTCTCTCAACTCAGTCAAGGGTGCTCATGCAAAGCAATGACACTATAGTTGCAGAACTTAAATTCTAATTTGGAACGGTCCACGAGAACTTCGGACCTCGTGTATCTCAAATACACGGTTATGAACAACAATGCAACATATGATTCTCACTGACTTTTATCAATAACAACCTAGTACCTCAAGCTTTTCCTCATAACCTCCACTTACATTCTATATCACATCACTTCTATACAATAATAGCGAGGCACTTCTAATTCATATTCAAAACTCTCACCCAAACAAAATACCTCCGAGCAATATATATATCTTTCCTTAAAATCATCTAAGCATAGTACTAAACCCAAGCAGATCATGCATAACACATTAATCAACAGAATATTCCAACATCTCAATATCATATAAGGCAATTTATCACAACCAAATAATTAACAAAGTCACACTCTGTCACGGCCTGGCCGTGATAGCCATCATGGTCGTGACAGACAACAAAGACAAGAATCCTACAACACAGAACATGTCACGGCCTGGCCATGACAACCATAACGGCCGTGACAGACAACAAACATTCTCAATATGATATTCAAACACCGAAACAATACGTCACATGCAGATGGAATACCTCAACCAGCGTATCACAAACATTCAAAAGTAAATAATTCAAACATCCTAAATATGCATAATTAACCTAAGGCGATAACCCACAATTCCCAAGTCGTCATTGGTTTTACGGAAAAGATTTCAATACGATTTTGGTATTGTCGATTACTCGACCACTAGTAGGGTTTAGGTCGCCCTACACCATTATTATAAATTATATACTACTTATCAGTTTCCGACGATGGAATGGTTCTTTCTCCCACCTGAGTTTGCACCGGAAACACGTACACGACGATCCTCGTTATCCCGCCACGAGTTAACACAACCACCTTCAACTAAACAACATAATTATAATTAATCAACTAACACCCATCTATGACACTTTAGGGCTAGGTTCGCCCAAGACTTAGAAAATAGGTTTAGGGTTATCTTCTTAAAGTCATCTTTTGGATCCTAATTACTAGAGTCTTAACTATCATAGATTACTTATTACAATACTAAAATTTGAAACAAAATCATCTAACCTTTAGGGTTAGGGTTTCGCCCATATTAGGAAAATAAGCTAGGAAATTTATTTGGATTCAAGCTCTTGGATTTAAGCTATATATGTATTATAGAACTTAAGTCAAGTACTAACTTTCAAAACAAACAACAAAACACCAAACCCATTTTCCTACCTAGGTTCGGCCCTTAAGGGTTAATAGGGAAGGAGAATGATTTTGATCACATGCTCTTGGATAAATAAAGTAGGGATTATATCTAGATCATAGAAATTGGTTTCATGTCAAAAGGATTTTTCTAGAATTAGTTATGAATTTTTGAAGAAAGCTTCAAGAACTTTGACTCATATGAAGAACATGATGAACACAAGCATAAATCCATAAAAGTTGTGAATAGAAAATCTTAAAATATCAAGATTAAGAGAGAGATTCCTCACCTTGGAATAAAAAGATTTATTCAAGAACTTGAAGAACAAAGATGATCTTAGCAAGAACACTAAGGAGTTCTTTGTGTTTTGTGGGGAAAACTTGAGATGTGAAATAGAAATTGTTTAGATCATCTAGATAAGTCAGAATATGATCTTAGAAGATCAAAACAAGGTTTGTATGGTTATATATGGGTATGGGCCGAATTTGAAGAAAAGAAAAGATGAACTTGAAAGTTCATGGATTCAAGAACAAAATGGATCAAGTGATGGTTAATGATCTAAGGAACAAGTTTCATGAATGAAGAATCATGAGATTATGTTTCTAAGTTAGAGATAAATGATGAATAAGTGAATAACAAATGAAGAACAAGTGAAGAACTTGTGAGAGAAAATGAAGAACATGAAGTTTTGAGAGAGACAAAATGATGAAGTTGGAAAATGAGTGAAAATGATCCAAGTGTGGATGATGGGCACGGTTTAGAGGTGGGTGTGAGGAGAAAATGTGTGGTTTGATGAGATAAAAGAACCATTGTTGAGTTTATTTGATCAAGGTTAAGTTAGAAAATAATATAATAACTTAACTATAGTTAATAGTAACCTAACTAGGGTTTTATGTATAATCATGGTTAATAAAATATGTGGTCCTAAATTTTGAAGAGATGTGGCTGCCTTCTACACCACATATTAGGGAGAAAATATCTTGGTTTGCAAATCATGGTTAATAAACCTTGGTTTTCTAAGTATTCTAGAGAAGTTTAGAGAGAAAGATGAAGATGATGAAGATTTAGAGCAGTTTCGGTAATTTGGACATATCTCCCAATATACTTGTCCGTTTTTGATGATCATTATGTCGTTGGAAAGAAGAGAGAAAAATGAACAACTTTCATGTAGAAAGTGTTTCGATATTCAGAACATATAAGAGTCATAATTTCGTGGCAGTTTCGGGATAATGATGAGAGTGTGACTTTGCCTATGACTCATCCACTTAACATCAATGCTCATTTATGGCTAGGAAAAAGTGGTGTCCAAATGCTTGGAATGGAAGAAGGAGCCGTGGGTTTTGGGTAACATTTGGTCAAATTTTCCAATGGCATGACTTGTAATTGTCATAAAAAGACAAGGGTAAAATGGTCATTTCATAGCAAAAATTCCCTTTGCCATAAATGCGCCATTATGACCATTATGACTCAGATAAGCTCGTCATAAATGCTCGTCAAGTCGGTCAAATCCATTATCTCAGCTCCGTTGCCGACTCCGGGTTCATCTGGCGTAGGATTTTCCTAGAGATAATCTCGACGTATACGCCCGCAACAAATATAATATTTTAATTTTTACGCTAAATTTTTCAAAACTTCCAGTATCGTAGTAAATACAATAAAAACATTTTTCATCTCGTTCACGAGTTAAAATTAGGTTTTCTGAGCAGCAAACTTTTACTGTCAGCGAAAACACAGAAAACGGCAGACCGGCTTCCGTCTGACTTTTCAACCAAAAACTTCCCCGTAACCTTATGAAAATAAGTATAACAAGGAAATGACCTTGGTTTATCAAAAAATCATTTTCTAAGTCTCGGATAAAAAAAATATATTTATTACCGATATTATAAGGCAGCGAAAGTCGGGGTGTTACATTACTACCCCTCTTAGAAAAAAATTACGTCCTCGGAATTTCTTAACTCAAAACTAGACATCATCTTGTAATCTTATCTTAATCTAGAGCTCCAACAATATATTTCTCAACGCTGTTTTTCCCCTAGGTGACAATGTAACTTCATAACAGAATTCATTCTTATATCATTCTATTTATCCTCAAACTTATCCATCACTATATTCTATTCATTGTCCTTAACCTTTCCAACTTGATCTAATATCCTTAAAGGACATAATCAAAACTTAATCAATTCCTATACTTACTACTGATCCACTAGAAAACCTTACTTCAACATCTAACAGTCGTAATTAACACCACAATCAAAACTACCCTAACTTCCTACTTCATGTGGATAATCACAGTCTTAATTCCTTAGAATATATTTCACTATTCTAGATTATATCAAAATCACACCTTTCAAGTCTTCAAATAAACCTCTCAACACTCCGTAAGATAAATTGCAATCAAAAGATCAACACCTGTTAGGATTATCTAACTTAACAAATCTGAATTTCTCTAGTAACCTCAATTTACATCAGGAATCATCTTTTCTGCTCATATTCAACTTAGGTGAAAGCTCATATTCACTTTTGTTTACTCTTCCCAAACTCATACAATCCATCTTAACTACGAACATTAATCATTGCCCTAGGTTCCATAATGATACTATGCCTCGATCAACATTTGACTTATAATAATAGTCTCACTCACTGATACTGATCTTAATCTTACCATTCATATCTATATCTCAAAACTCCCATCACTTCCTATTTATCCTACTATAGGGAAACAATACTTGGGTACTATACCTAGATTATATGTTGCTCAATAAAGTCTTCATTGCAATCCACAACCATCAGAGCTTAAGGTGAAATCCTAACTCACCATTTAAACAAGAACAACATATCATTATAACCATTATCTCAAAAATAATAGGCTACAAAGCTTCAACCAAATCAATCCTATACTAGCTAAGCTCCAAACTAATTCGTTATCTCTTTATTATTTTCAAGGACTACCCATACTATCCAAATATATCAAGCACTTAAGATAAAGTTCCTTTAATAACAATTATCCCACAACAATCTATACTTTCACCGTAATTGATTTTAAACAAGTATGAAAACCACAACCGACTAACTAAAAAAAAAATGCGGATTTCCGTTACCATCTTCTGACTTTCCCACCAAGAGCACGATTTCCACTTCCGTAAGATCATCGACAAGTGTTTACAATAAATGTCATATTATTAACAACTATATGACACTGATGTCAAACACATACCTTATATGAAATCTGTAGAGTGAGAAGGTTCAACTCCCCTCATCAGAAACACTCTCCCAAAGGACCCACCGTCCGCAATCTCTAGCTATATGACCAGGTTTTCCACAAAGGGAAACAACTAGGGTTCTCCTTGAAATTTCTAACATGATGAGGTCCTCCGCATCCGAAGCAAACCAAGCTCTTTTGCGGCTCCCGACCTGCTCCCGGATCTCTTCTCCTAGCTTCACCTCCATAACTTCCAGCTCCCCTTACCAAGCCTACTACGATCGATGCCTATTTCTCTCGTCTACACTTACGAGCATAATGACCTGGTTTACCACAATGGAAACAACTAGGTTTTTCCGTGCAATCTTTAAAATGATGCGATCCTCTTCATCCGAAGCAAGCATAGACTTGTTGTTGTTGATCCGATCTAACCACTAGTGTTGGTGCAAACTGCCTCCAGACTGGTTTAGTATATGGTCCCCATCTCCCTTGAGAACCACTCTCTACCCTCCTTGGAGAACCCGATCGATTAGGGCCACCACTTCTTGGTTGTTTCATCTCAAAGATCTTGCCTCCGGTCTATGCTTTCTATAGCACCGCAACTATCAACCAACTCCGAAAACACCGAATATCTAAATACACTACAGCTCTTCGCAGCTCATGTCGCAATCCTTCTTCAAACCTTCTACACCGCCAATCCTCATCTGGGAATCTCTGATAGAATTTTGAAAACTTAATCAGAGCCTCAAAGCGTGATACATAATCACCTACAGTCATGTTTCCTTGTCGGAGACTAGTAAACTTCCTCTCCTTCGCACGTCGGACTACATTCGGAAAATAATTCTCGAAGAAGCATTCAGTAAACAACTGCCAACAGATAATCCTACCCTCTAACTCCAGTAATCTTATCTTACCTCTCCACCAAGACTCTGCTTCTCCAGTTAACATGTATGCAGCATAAGTCACTTTCCTCGCCTCCATGCAGCCCCATCCGGGAGCGGAGCTTGACCGGAACCCGAGAGGTAACGGAAGCTCGGCACGTCACGGTAAGTAAGCGTATAAATGATTTGATCACGCGTAGACTAACAGGTGCGATCAAACCAGCTCTAATGCATTGGATCCCTTCAGAACTCCGCAGTTAAGCGTGTTTGGGCGAGAGTAGTACTAGGATGGGTGACCTCCTGATAAGTCCTCGTGTTGCACCTCTTTTCCCAACAACTTTATCGGTCGACCCAGAGCATGGCTCCGGAAAGCCGGGGTCGCAAAAACACCGAAAACGACCTCAAATGAGTGCCACCGCCGATCGACGGTGCGGGGCCTTCCGGACTGCATAAATGCCAAACCCCAGCACAAAGACCCACCGGAAGATACCTGAAAAGTTGGAAATAGTGTCAAATGAATTTTAAAAAATATGGGACCATGACTGTCAGAAAGCTGCACCCGTCCTGGTAATTATGATGCGGAGAAAATACTTCGAAAATAGGAAAAGTGGCCGAGACGATGCCGCTTGGCCAGAATCGGGTGGTGCCCATGGGTCCAACGGACCAATGGGCCTCGTTCCTTGGATTTTTTCTGACCACCCGCCAAAATTCAGGTCAGTCGGTGCACGCGAAAACAAATCTGGTAATTACCGACATGTCCCTGATGTCTCGGAAGCCCCATCCGGAAGCGGAGCCTGATCGGAACCCGAGGGGTAACGAAAGCTCAGCACATCGCGGTAAGTAAGCGTATAAAGGATTTGATC
>JAUPTC010000847.1:0-34304 GCA_030762895.1 Sophora flavescens | reverse complement strand
CCTTGTTTCTTTTTTAATTCTCTTTCTTTATTTAATTCTGCTTTATTTTAATAAAGCTCCCGAATAATTTGAGAAGCTTCAGAGTATTTGTGTGTTTAGTCTTTTATTGGCAAGTTTATTGATTTGTCATGATTTTCAGACAGAAGGAATTGCGACAGATAAGCCGATCGCTTTTCCCTAGGGATTTGTAATTAAAAACTGAAAAAAATGATCCCCATATGATTGAAACTGAACTTTGGGATTTTATATGATGGTATTGATTTATGATAAGTTTGGGGGTGATAGGAAGTACACACTAGGGATGAATCTCTTTCAAATAATTTGAAAAATGTCTGGCGTGAGGTTTCGAGCTCAAGATGTTTTAAATTGTGTGAAAACTACTTTTAAGTTGTGCACTTCTAATTTGATTGAAATCTCTTTTTGATTTGCAAGGATTATGTGTTTGCTTCCAGATGATTTAGGCATTTACTTTGTAAATAGCTACTTAGCCTAAAAATAACCATTCCTAACGATGTGCTTTAGTTAGCCCCTTTCGAAAGCCTATTAGCCTATTAGTTCTTGATAACCTAATGTTATAAGCCCAAAAATCTGAAAACCATGTTAACCCGATCCTCGGATTAGAGAGGATGAAATTTGTAAAATGGGGTGCAAGAAATCAAAAGTTTAGGTGGTCGTAAGGTGTAAGATGTTGCTTAGGATTGAAAAAAAAAAAAAAGAGTCGTGAGCCAAAAGCTTGAGTTGGTGTTGTACAAATGTTGAAAAAGTAAAAAAAGTGTAAAATGCGAAAAAGAAATAAAAAGGTTCGCAGCCACCTTAAGCATAAAGAAAATGGAGAAAGGAACTGATGGGAATTTCAAAGTGTAAATAATGTTCATGCTCTCTTAGTCTCTGTGGTCTTCAACCTAGTTCCCAGAGATATCCTAAATTCCCTAAATTAAAAATCTCCATTACAACCTATAAAGACCTTTTTGATGTTGTCAGTATGCTTCGTGGAATTTAGCTATGAGATGAAAATCAAATGATGGGGAAGTGGTCGAAAAGTGAAATTGAGTGAATTGTTGAGTAACTCGGCTACAAATTTGTTATCGATAACATAACTTCCCTTTACGAGGAAGGCAAATGTTTGATTTGTGGATCTCCCTTGTGTAACTTAGATCTCGTTTAGATTTCATTGTCTCAATAATTAAATTTCAACCTGCTTGGAAATAAATGATAAGCTGGGATTGTTTTGTTTAGAAGTGGGAAACATTGAAAGAAAAATCTTTGAAAAATTGCTTGAAATCATGGTGGAAAGTTAACTGAACCTTGTTTCTGCCAAGTGTTTTGTCTGTAAGGTGTTTTTAGGTTAATTTGGTTGATTTAGAATGAATGAAGTATTTACTTTTATTTTTGTTTTGCGGAGTTAATCAAATTAAAATAAAATAAATACCACTTGCCATTGTGATTTTATCAACCATAAAAAGTTGATGTTCCAGCTTACTGTGTTCGAGTCAGAGCTTAAGCTAATCACTAAGTTGAATCAAGTTCGCCTGCGTCTATTCTTCCGCCTGCGTGGTATTGGAAGATCAAAATCAATCCGATTTGAGCACGTTGAAGGTCACAGGAGCGTTCGGTTGAGAATTGAAGAGTTCGCCTCGCGAAGATATGCTAGCCTCGCGAAAAGACAAAGTTCGGACCTTCGCATAATTCGCCTCTCCGGCATGGTTCGCCTCGCGAGTACGGGATTCCAGAAACATGTATATAAGTAGTTTTAGGCGGGGCGAAGGGGAATCGGGAGGTTAGAGTTTTGGCTGGTCTTTGGTGAGCAGATAGTAGTAGTTTATTTTCCTTCCTTTTCTTTTATGTTTATTTCCGTAATGGAGAACTAGTCTCCTACATTAATCTCTTGTGATTGGTTTTAATTACACTTGAGGTTCTTGTATTTCCTGTTTCATTTCCTTTTCTCTTTTCAATACTATGTTATGCATTTCTGTTTAATTCAGGAATGTATAGTAGTGTATTGATTCGTTCGGTGATGTTATGTTCCTATACTTAATCGCGTTTGTTTAATTCGCGTGTGTTCATTCATGTTCGTTTAGTTCATGAGAGCTTAACCCCGTTTGTTTAATCAGGAATAGGAACATATATCCGTAGTAGCGGTTCGTTTGTTAATTGTTGCTACAATGGGGGATTAGAATCATTTTAGGGCTTGGATTTATTTGAACCAATGATAGTGGGAACCAAACAGTAGGTTAATCGTCTTTTGTTTATTTGTTATTCTCTTAACTACTTTGTTTTCATTATTTTGTTCTCTTAATTTAGTTTCAAATCTCAAAACCCCAGTTCTAACTTTTTTCTAACTTTTTTATAATAATAACAACACTAAAGAGTCCTTGAGAGACGATCCGAGTTGTCGCTCTATACTACATTATTTTGTGAACGCTCGTTCTTTTTGGCGCGTGGCGGCAAGTGTGTCAAAAATTGGCGCTGCGTGGACTTTGGTTTGTTGTTATTAGCATAATTTTACATTTAAAAAAAATAAAATAAAATTATTTGCTAATTAGTTTTGTCTGCTTTGTCTGGTTGTTTGATTGCCATGGATAATTACATGTTTGGATTTTTGCCTAATGTTTATTATGAGCAACCTTGCATGTATTTTTAGTGAGCCACCACCATACTATCCTACCCAGTGACCACCTCTGCACCTTCCGAACCTTCCTGGAGGACTGTGCAAGCAGATGACTGCCATGGATAAGTGCAAATATGGAAGGAATAAGGCAACAAATGGTCGAGCAAACTCAACGGATGATAGGGGAATTTCAACGAAGATGGAGGGCAGAGTACCGAGAGGAGCCAAGCTGAATCTCGGAAATTGTGGGCTCTAATTGATCAGTTACCGCCAACTCGGCTGCAATGCTACCTCCACGGCCACGGAAGATCAAATGCAGGAGTCACCATTATTTTTGAAAATACTTGATTATGATTACGATAATATTTACGTTGGTGATGAATTTAGTGTTGAATCACGGTCCTAATGCTTGTTATTGTGCTGGAGCTGCTTTGTGTGTTGAATGTTTTACAGTTTATACTTTTCGGAAAAATAGAAAATGCGGATCGTTTTGCGGGGTTTGTTCTGCTGGGAAACTTAGATCGGGGAGGATCGAGAGGACAGGCGCTCCCCGTGCCTGAAGATAAAGAAGAACCTTTGGGGAGTAGATGATGCAAGTAAAACAATTGAATGTGTTGAGTAATGGGGTGGATGAATTAATTGCAGAATTCCCGGGACATTCTAACTTTTTCTGATTCATTTTCTTGTAATATATGTACTAACTCTAACCTTTGTTTGGTGTGTGCTGAAATTTCTGCATGTATAGCGGTGATAACTTTGTTAGTGCGGTGGATGAAGACATTGCGGAAGTTGAAGACTGCCAGATAACGTTTCTAATCGTTACCACTTCCCGAGGAGCCACGGTGATGGATTTTGCACCCTTGGATTTGGCACCATGGCGAGTCCAGTGGTTGAACCCAATTTTATTGGGGAGATTTTATTGAGAAAGAGGTCATCGTGACCCTAGAGGAAGTGAAAGGTCCGCACTGGGCGAGGTTACTATGATTGTCAAGCACTCACTTCCGCATCAAAGCTGCAAGTTAGGGAGGCTTGGAACAAATTTCAGTCCTTTGGCTACCATGTGGGACTTATGTTACGAGCAGTGGGACCTGGTGGAAACGCCCTTCAATGAGTTTTTCTTACCCTTGCTTCTTTTTAATTTTCTTTCCTTTACTTTAATTCTGTTTTATTTTTAATAAAGCTCCTGAATAATTTGAGAAGCTCAGGAGTATTTGTGTGTTGAGTCTTTTATTGGCAAGTTTATTGGATTTGATTGATTTTGCATAGATGAATTGCATGATAGTGTTTACTGATTTCACCCTAGGACATGAAAAATTTGAAAAATTGAAAAATGATCCCCATATGATTGAAAACTGAACTTTGGGATTTTGTTATGATGGCATGATTTATGATAAGTTTGGGGTGATAGGAAGCACACACTAGGGATATAATCTCTTTCAAATAATTTGCAAAAATGTCCAGGTGAGGTTTTGAGCCTCCAGCATGTTTTAAATTGTGTGAAAATCACTTTTTAAGTTGCACTTTCCTGAATTTGATTGAATCTCTTTTTGATTTGCATGATTATGTGTTTGCTTGGATGATTTAGGCATTTTCTTTGTAAATAGCTACTTAGCCTAAAATAACCATTCTAATGCATGTTCCTTAGTTTAGCCCCTTTGAGCCTATTAGCCTATTAGTTCTTGATAACCTAATGTTATAAGCCCAAAAATCTGGAAAACCATGTTAACTTGATCTTAGGATTAGGAGAGCATGTAATCTTAGAATGGGTGCAAGAAACTAAAGTTTAGGGTGGCTGCAAGGTGTAATATGTTGTTGGGATTGAAAAAAAAAAAAAAAGAGTTGGAGCCAAAGCTTGTGAAAGAAAAAAGTGTACAAATGTTGAAAAAAGCAAAAAAAAAAAAGTGCAAAAATGCGAAAAAGAAATAAAAGGTTGTAGCCACCCGAAGCATAAAGAAAAATGAGAAAGGAACTTGAGTGAATTTCAAAGTGTAAATAATGTTCATGCTCTCTTAGTTCCTAGGGTCTTCAACCTAGTTCCTTTGTATATCCTACCCTTAGCCAGGCCCCATTACAACCCATAAAAGACCTTTTGATGTTCTTGGCATGTTTTCTGTGGGAATCATTATGAGATGAAAATCAAATTTATGGGAAGTGCTTCGAAAAGTGAAATTAGAGTGAATTGTTGATAACTGACACAAATTGAGCGATTGGCGAACATAAATTTCCCTTGTGAGGAAGGCGGTTGTTTGATTTTGGTGATCTCCCTTTTGTGTGTAACTTAGATCCCCGCTTAGATTTACGATTGTCTGAATAATTAATTTCTCAACTGTTTGGAATAAATGATAGTGGGGATTGTTTTGCTTGTAAAGGGGGAAACATTGAAAGAAAAATTCTTTTGAAAAATTGCTTGAAATCTGTGTGAAAGTTAATTGAGTCCTTAAGCTTGCCATGTTTTGCCAGGTCTTGAGTCTTTTTAAGTTTTTGAGTGTAGTTTGCTTGGGGACAAGCAAAGTTTAAGTTTGGGGTATTTTGATGAGCCTCTGGTTGACTGGTTTTATAACTAATAAAAACCTTGGCTTTGTGCTTATTTTATATCATTTTTACCCAAATTAGGCTTGTTGTTCCTAAGTAGTATTTTGAGTCTGTAAGGTGTTTTTAGGTTAATTTAGTTGATTTAGAATGAATAAAGTATTTACTTTTATTTTCTGTTTTTCAGGTTAATAAAATAAAAATAAAATAAATCTGGAGCCACTCGCCCATGAAGATCTCTCCACAGTATTGCAACCATGAAAAAGTCAGAGACGATCATGGCTTGCCCGTGTTGAAGATCACAGCCGTGGCAATCCTGAAGTTGAATCGTTCGCCTCGCGAGCATTCCTTCGCCTCGCGAGTATTGGAAGATCAGAAGCCATCACGGTTTGGGCACGTTGAAGGTCACGGGCGTTACAGTTGAGAATTTGAAGAGTTCGCCTCGCGAAGATATGCTCGCCTCGCGAGAAGACAAAGAGTTGCAGACCTTTCGCATAATTCGCCTCTGAGCAGTGGTTCGCCTCGCGAGTACCTGGATTCCAGAAACATGTATATAAGTAGTTTTAGGCAGAACTGAAGAGGGGAATCAGAGTTAGCCAGTTTTGGCTAGTCTTTGGTAGACAGTAGTAGTAGTTTATTTTCCTTCCTTTTCTTTTATGTTTATTTCTGTAATGGAGAACTAGTCTCCTAGATTAATCTCTTGTGATTGGTTTTAATTACACTTGAGGTTCTTGTATTTCCTGTTTTCATTTCCTTTTCTCTTTTCAATACTATGTTATGCATTTCTGTTTGTTTAATTCAGGAATGTATAGTAGTGTATTGATTCGTTCCGGTGATGTTATGTTCCTATACTTAATCGCGTTTGTTTAATTCGCGTGTGTTCATTCATGTTCGTTTAGTTCATGAGAGCTTAACCCCGTTTGTTTAATTCGGGAATAGGAACATATATCCGTAGTAGCGGTTTCGTTTGTTAATTGTTGCTACAACAGGGAGGATTAGAATCCGCTTAGGGCTTGGATTTATTTGAACCAATGATAGTGGGAAACCAAGAACAGTGGGTTAATCGTCTTTTGTTTATTTGTTATTCTCTTTAACTACTTTGTTTTCATTATTTTGTTTTCTTAATTTAGTTTCAAATCTCAAAACCCCAGTTCTAACTTTTTTTCTAACTTTTTCTGTTAATAATAACAACACTAAAGAGTCCTTGAGAGGCGATCAGAGTTGTCGCTCTATAATACATTATTTTATGTAACGCTCGTTCTTTTTGGCGCGTGGCGGCAGCGTGAGTCAAAAATTGGCGCCGTTTGCAGGGGACTACGGTTTGTTGTTATTAGCGAGAAAGTTACATTTAAAAAATAAAAAAATAAAAAATTATTTGCTAATTAGTTTTGTTTGCTTTGTCACGTTGTTTGATTGCCATGGATAATTACATGTTTGGATATTTGCCTAATGTTTATTATGAGCAACCTTGCATGTATTTTAGTGAGCCACCACCATACTATCCTACCCAAGTGACCACCTCTGCACCTTAGAACCTTCCCTAGAGGACTGTGCAAGCAGGATGACTGCACGAGATAAGTGCAAATATGGAAGGAATGAGGCAACAAATGGCCGAGCAAACTCAACGGATGATAGAGGAATTTCAACGAGAAGATGGAGGCTGAGTACCGGAGGAGCCAAGCTGAATCTCGAGAAATTGTGGGCTCTAATTGATCAAGTTACCGCCAACTCGGCTGCAATGCTACCTCCACGGCCCCACGGAAGATCGTGCTGAGTCACCGGTTATTTTTGAAAATACTTCGATTATGATTACGATAATATTTCCGTTGGTGATGAATTTAGTGTTGAATCCCCGATCCTAATGCTTGTTATTGTGGCGGAGCTGCTTTGTGTGTTGAATGTTTTACGAGGTTTATACTTTTCGGGAAAAATAGAAAATGCGGATCGTTTTGCGGGTTTGTTACAGTTCGGGAAACTTAGATCGGGGAGGATCAAGAGGACAGCTGCTCCCCGGTGCTCGAAGATAAAGAAGAACCTTTGGGAGTAGATGATGCAAGTAAAACAATTGAATGTGTTGAGAGTAATGGGGTGGATGAATTAATTGCAGAATTCCCGGACATTCTAACTTTTTCGATTCATTTTCTTGTAATATATGTACTAACTCTAACCTTTGTTTGGTGTGTCTTTGAAATTTCTGCATGTATAGCGGTGATAACTTTGTTAGTGCGGTGGATGAAGACATTGCAGAAGTTGAAGCAGCACCGATAACCGTTTCTAGCTGTTTACCACTTCCCCACGAGGAGCCACCGGTGATGGATTTTGCACCCTTGGATTTGGCACCATGGCCAGTCAAGTGGTTGAACCCCAATTTTATTGGGGAGATTTTATTGAGAAAGAGGTCATCTGTGACCCTAGAGGAAGTGAAAGGTCCGCCGCACTGGGCGAGGTTACTATGATTGTCAAGCACTCACTTCCGCATCAAAGCTGCAAGTTAGGGAGGCTTGGAACAAATTTCAGTCCTTTGGCTACCATGTGGGACTTATGTTACAGGCAGTGGGACCCTGGTGGAAACGCCCTTCAATGAGTTTTTCTTACCCTTGCTTCTTTTTAATTTTCTTTCCTTTACTTTAATTCTGTTTTATTTTTAATAAAGCTCCTGAATAATTTGAGAAGCTCGGGGAGTATTTGTGTGTTGAGTCTTTTATTGGCAAGTTTATTGGATTTGATTGATTTTGCATAGATGAATTGCATGATAGTGTTGACTGTTTTCCCCCTAGGACTTGAAAAATTTGAAAAATTGAAAAATGATCCCCATATGATTGAAAACTGAACTTTGGGATTTTGTTATGATGGCATGATTTATGATAAGTTTGGGGTGATAGGAAGCACACACTAGGGATAGAATCTCTTTCAAATAATTTGCAAAAATGTACAGGTGAGGTTTTGAGCCTCCAGCATGTTTTAAATTGTGTGAAAATCACTTTTTAAGTTGCACTTTCCTGAATTTGATTGAATCTCTTTTTGATTTGCATGATTATGTGTTTGCTTCAGATGATTTAGGCATTTTCTTTGTAAATAGCTACTTAGCCTAAAATAACCATTCCTAATGCATGTTCCTTAGTTAGCCCCTTTGAGCCTATTAGCCTATTAGTTCTTGATAACCTAATGTTATAAGCCCAAAAATCTGGAAAACCATGTTAACCCGATCTTAGGATTAGGAGAGCATGTAATCTTAGAATGGGTGCAAGAAACTAAAGTTTGGGGTGGCTGCAAGGTGTAATATGTTGTTGGGATTGAAAAAAAAAAAAAGAGTTGGAGCCAAAAGCTTGTGAAAGAAAAAGTGTACAAATGTTGAAAAAAAGCAAAAAAAAAAAGTGCAAAAATGCCAAAAAGAAATAAAAAGGTTGTAGCCACCCAGAAGCATAAAGAAAAATGAGAAAGGAACTTGAGTGAATTTCAAAGTGTAAATAATGTTCATGCTCTCTTAGTTCCTAGGGTCTTCAACCTAGTTCCTTTGTATATCCTACCCTTAGCCAAGCCCCATTACAACCCATAAAAGACCTTTTGATGTTGCTGGCATGTTTTCTGTGGGAATCATTATGAGATGAAAATCAAATTTATGGGAAGTGCTTCGAAAAGTGAAATTGAGTGAATTGTTGATAACTCTGACACAAATTGAGCGATTGAGTGAACATAAATTTCCCTTGTGAGGAAGGCGGTTGTTTGATTTTGGTGATCTCCCTTTTGTGTGTAACTTAGATCCCCGCTTAGATTTCGATTGTCCGAATAATTAATTTCTCAACTGTTTGGAATAAATGATAGTGGGGATTGTTTTGCTTGTAAAGGGGGAAACATTGAAAGAAAAATTCTTTTGAAAAATTGCTTGAAATCTGTGTGAAAGTTAATTGAGTCCTTAAGCTTGCCATGTTTTGCAGGTCTTGAGTCTTTTTAAGTTTTTGAGTGTAGTTTGCTTGGGGACAAGCAAAGTTTAAGTTTGGGGTATTTTGATGAGCCTCTGGTTGGTTGGTTTTATAACTAATAAAAACCTTGGCTTTGTGCTTATTTTATATCATTTTTACCCAAATTAGGCTTGATTGTTCCTAAGTAGTATTTTGAGTCCGTAAAGTGTTTTTAGGTTAATTTAGTTGATTTAGAATGAATAAAGTATTTACTTTTATTTTCCGTTTTTCGGGTTAATAAAATAAAAATAAAATAAATCTGGAGCCACTCGCCCGCGAAGGATCTCTCGCCCGCGAGTATTGCAACCATGAAAAAGTCGGAGAGCGATCACGGCTTGCCGTGTTGAAGATCACAGCCGTGGCAATCCTCGAAGTTGAGGCGTTCGCCTCGCGAGCATTCCTTCGCCTCGCGAGTATTGGAAGATCGAAGCCATCACGGTTTGGGCACGTTGAAGGTCACGGGCGTTACGAGTTGAGAATTTGAAGAGTTCGCCTCGCGAAGATATGCTCGCCTCGCGAGAAGACAAAGAGTTGCAGACCTTTCGCATAATTCGCCTCGCGTGAGGTGGTTCGCCTCGCGAGTACCTGGATTCCGAAACATGTATATAAGTAGTTTTAGGCGGAATGAAGAGGGGAATCGAGAGTTAGCCGATTTTGGCTAGTCTTTGGTAGAACAGTAGTAGTAGTTTATTTTCCTTCCTTTTCTTTTATGTTTATTTACGTAATGGAGAACTAGTCTCCTAGATTAATCTCTTTGTGATTGGTTTTAATTACACTTGAGGTTCTTGTATTTCTGTTTTCATTACCTTTTCTCTTTACAATACTATGATTTGCATTTCTGTTTGTATAATTCAGGAAAGTATAGTAGTGTATTGATTCGTTCCGGTGAGGTTATCTACATATACTTAATCCGGTTTGTTTAATTCGCGTGTGTTCATTCATCTTCGTTTAGTTCATGAGAGCTTAACCCGTTTGTTTAATTCGGGAATAGGAACATATATCCGTAGTAAGCGGTTTCGTTTGTTAATTGTTGCTACAACAGGAGGGATTAGAATCAGCTTAGGGCTTGGATTTATTTGAACCAATGATAGTGGGAAACCAAGAACAGTAGGTTAATCGTCTTTTGTTTATTTCTTATTCTCTTTAACTACTTTGTTTTCATTATTTTGTTTTATTAATTTAGTTTCAAATCTCAAAAGCCCCAGTTCTAACTTTTTTTCTAACTTTTTCATTAATAATAACAACACTAAAGAGTCCTTGAGAGGCGATCCGAGTTGTCGCTCTATACTACATTATTTTGTAAGCGCTCGTTCTTTTTGGCGCGTGGCGGCAATGCGGTCAAAAATTGAGCGCCGTTCGTTAGGGGACTACGGTTTGTTGTTATTAGCGAAAAGTTACATTTAAAAATAAATAAAAAAATAAAAAATTATTTGCTAATTAGTTTTGGTTGCTTTGTCTCGGTTGTTTGATTGCCATGGATAATTACATGTTTGGATATTTGCCTAATGTTTATTATGAGCAACCTTGCATGTATTTTAGTGAGCCACCACCATACTATCCTACCCAAGTGACCACCTCTCCCTTCCGAACCTTCCCTAGAGGACTGTGCAAGCAGATGACTGCACGAGATAAGTGCAAATATGGAAGGAATGAGGCAACAAATGGCAGAGCAAACTCAACGGATGATAGAGGAATTTCAACGAAGATGGAGGCTGAGTACCGGAGGAGCCAAGCTGAATCTCGAAATTGTGGGCTCTAATTGATCAAGTTACCGCCAACTCGGCTGCAATGCTACCTCCACGGCCCTGGAAGATCGTCACGAGTCACCGGTTATTTTTGAAAATACTTGATTATGATTACGATAATATTTCATTTGGTGATGAATTTAGTGTTGAATCCCGATCCTAATGCTTGTTATTGTGGATGGAGCTGCTTTGTGTGTTGAATGTTTCTGAGGTTTATACTTTTCGGGAAAAATAGAAAATGCGGATCGTTTTGCGGGTTTGTTCCGTTCGGGAAACTTAGATCGGGAGGATCAAGAGGGCAGTTGCTCCCAGGTGCCCGAAGATAAAGAAGAACCTTTGGGAGTAGATGATGCAAGTAAAACAATTGAATGTGTTGAGAGTAATGGGGTGGATGAATTAATTGCAGAATTCCCGGACATTCTAACTTTTTCGATTCATTTTCTTGTAATATATGTACTAACTCTAACCTTTGTTTGGTGTGTGCTGAAATTTCTGCATGTATAGCGGTGATAACTTTGTTAGTGCGGTGGATGAAGACATTGCGAGAAGTTGAAGCAGCAGATAACCGTTTCTAGCTGTTTACCACTTCCCCTGAGGAGCCACCGGTGATGGATTTTGCACCCTTGGATTTGGCACCATGGCCAGTCCAAGTGGTTGAACCCAATTTTATTGGGGAGATTTTATTGAGAAAGAGGTCATCTGTGACCCTAGAGGAAGTGAAAGGTCCGCCGCATTTGGGCGAGGTTACTATGATTGTCAAGCACTCACTTCCGCATCAAAGCTGCAAGTTAGGGAGGCTTGGAACAAATTTCAGTCCTTTGGCTACCATGTGGGACTTATGTTACGAGCGGTGGGACCACTGGTGGAAACGCCCTTCAATGAGTTTTTCTTACCCTTGCTTCTTTTTAATTTTCTTTCCTTTACTTTAATTCTGTTTTATTTTTAATAAAGCTCTGAATAATTTGAGAAGCTCGGGAGTATTTGTGTGTTGAGTCTTTTATTGGCAAGTTTATTGGATTTGATTGATTTTGCATAGATGAATTGCATGATAGTGTTGATTTGTTTTCCCCTAGGACTTGAAAAATTTGAAAAATTGAAAAATGATCCCCATATGATTGAAAAGCTGAACTTTGGGATTTTGTTATGATGGCATGATTTATGATAAGTTTGGGGTGATAGGAAGCACACACTAGGGATAGAATCTCTTTCAAATAATTTGCAAAAATGTCCAGGTGAGGTTTTGAGCCTCCAGCATGTTTTAAATTGTGTGAAAATCACTTTTTAAGTTGCACTTTCCTGAATTTGATTGAATCTCTTTTTGATTTGCATGATTATGTGTTTGCTTCAGATGATTTAGGCATTTTCTTTGTAAATAGCTACTTAGCCTAAAATAACCATTCCTAATGCATGTTCCTTAGTTAGCCCCTTTGAGCCTATTAGCCTATTAGTTCTTGATAACCTAATGTTATAAGCCCAAAAATACGGGAAAACCATGTTAACTGATCTTAGGATTAGGAGAGCATGTAATCTTAGAATGGGTGCAAGAAACTAAAGTTTAGGGTGGCTGCAAGGTGTAATATGTTGTTGGGATTGAAAAAAAAAAAAAGAGTTGGAGCCAAAAGCTTGTGAAAGAAAAAGTGTACAAATGTTGAAAAAAAGCAAAAAAAAAAAAAGTGCAAAAATGCCAAAAAGAAATAAAAAGGTTGTAGCCACCCAGAAGCATAAAGAAAAATGAGAAAGGAACTTGAGTGAATTTCAAAGTGTAAATAATGTTCATGCTCTCTTAGTTCCTAGGGTCTTCAACCTAGTTCCTTTGTATATCCTACCCTTAGCCAGGCCCCATTACAACCCATAAAAGACCTTTTGATGTTGCTGGCATGTTTTCTGTGGGAATCATTATGAGATGAAAATCAAATTTATGGGAAGTGCTTCTGAAAAGTGAAATTGAGTGAATTGTTGATAACCTGACACAAATTGAGCGATTGAGTGAACATAAATTTCCCTTGTGAGGAAGGCAGTTGTTTGATTTTGGTGATCTCCCTTTTGTGTGTAACTTAGATCCCCTGCTTAGATTTCTGATTGTCTGAATAATTAATTTCTCAACTGTTTGGAATAAATGATAGTGGGGATTGTTTTGCTTGTAAAGGGGGGAAACATTGAAAGAAAAATTCTTTTGAAAAATTGCTTGAAATCTGTGTGAAAGTTAATTGAGTCCTTAAGCTTGCCATGTTTTGCCAGGTCTTGAGTCTTTTTAAGTTTTTGAGTGTAGTTTGCTTGGGGACAAGCAAAGTTTAAGTTTGGGGTATTTTGATGAGCCTCTGGTTGACTGGTTTTATAACTAATAAAAACCTTGGCTTTGTGCTTATTTTATATCATTTTTACCCAAATTAGGCTTGATTGTTCCTAAGTAGTATTTTGAGTCTGTAAAGTGTTTTTAGGTTAATTTAGTTGATTTAGAATGAATAAAGTATTTACTTTTATTTTCCGTTTTTCAGGTTAATAAAATAAAAATAAAATAAATCTGGAGCCACTCGCCCCGCGAAGGATCTCTCGCCCCGCGAGTATTGCAACCATGAAAAAGTCAGAGACGATCACGGCTTGCCCGTGTTGAAGATCACAGCCGTGGCAATCCTGAAGTTGAAGCGTTCGCCTCGCGAGCATTCCTTCGCCTCGCGAGTATTGGAAGATCAGAAGCCATCACGGTTTGGGCACGTTGAAGGTCACGGGCGTTACAGTTGAGAATTTGAAGAGTTCGCCTCGCGAAGATATGCTCGCCTCGCGAGAAGACAAAGAGTTGCAGACCTTTCGCATAATTCGCCTCGCGAGCAGTGGTTCGCCTCGCGAGTACCTGGATTCCAGAAACATGTATATAAGTAGTTTTAGGCGGAGCGAAGAGGGGAATCGAGTTAGCCGATTTTGGCTAGTCTTTGGTAGGACGGATAGTAGTAGTTTATTTTCCTTCCTTTTCTTTTATGTTTATTTCTGTAATGGAGAACTAGTCTCCTAGATTAATCTCTTGTGATTGGTTTTAATTACACTTGAGGTTCTTGTATTTCCTGTTTTCATTTCCTTTTCTCTTTTAAATACTATGTTATGCTTTTCTGTTTGTTTAATTCTGGAATTTATAGTAGTGTATTGATTCGTTCCTGTGATGTTCTGTTCCTATACTTTATCGCGTTTGTTTTATTGGCGTGTGTTCATTCATGTTCGTTTAGTTCATGAGAGCTTAACCCGTTTGTTTAATTCGGGAATAGGAACATATATCCGTAGTAGTAGCGGTTTCGTTTGTTAATTGTTGCTACAACCGGGAGGGGATTAGAATCCGCTTAGGGCTTGGATTTATTTGAACCAATGATAGTGGGAAACCAAGAACAGTAGGTTAATCGTCTTTTGTTTATTTGTTATTCTCTTTAACTACTTTGTTTTCATTATTTTGTTTTCTTAATTTAGTTTCAAATCTCAAAACCCCCAGTTCTAACTTTTTTCTAACTTTTTCTGTTAATAATAACAACACTAAAGAGTCCTTGAGAGGCGATCCGAGTTGTCGCTCTATACTACATTATTTTATGTAAAGCTTCTTTTTTTTGGCGCGTGGCGGCAGCATATCAAAAATTGGCGCCATGCGGGGACTACGGTTTGTTGTTATTAGCAGAAAGTTACATTTAAAAAAATAAAAATAAAAAATTATTTGCTAATTAGTTTTGATTGCTTTGCCGGTTGTTTGATTGCCATGGATAATTACATGTTTGGATATTTGCCTAATGTTTATTATGAGCAACCTTGCATGTATTTTAGTGAGCCACCACCATACTATCCTACCCAAGTGACCACCTCTGCACCTTCTGAACCTTCCCTAGAGGACCTGTGCAAATCGATGACTGTATAAGTGCAAATATGGAAGGAATGAGGCAACAAATGGCCAGAAAGCAAACTCAACGGATGATAGAGGAATTTCAACGAGAAGATGGAGGCTGAGTACCGGAGGAGCCAAGCTGAATCTCGAAAATTGTGGGCTCTAATTGATCAAGTTACCGCCAACAACTCGGCTGCAATGCTACCTCCACAGCCCCCGGAAGATCGCATGCAGTCACCAGTTATTTTTGAAAATACTTCTGATTATGATTCTGATAATATTTCTGTTGGTGATGAATTTAGTGTTGAATCCCCTGATCCTAATGCTTGTTATTGTGACGGAACTGCTTTGTGTGTTGAATGTTTTACAGGTTTATACTTTTCAGGAAAAATAGAAAATGCGGATCGTTTTGCAGGTTTGTTCTGTTCAGGAAACTTAGATCAGCAGGATCAAGAGGACAGCTGCTCCCCCGTGCCCCGAGATAAAGAAGAACCTTTGGGAGTAGATGATGCAAGTAAAACAATTGAATGTGTTGAGAGTAATGGGGTGGATGAATTAATTGCAGAATTCCCAGACATTCTAACTTTTTCTGATTCATTTTCTTGTAATATATGTACTAACTCTAACCTTTGTTTGGTGTGTGCTGAAATTTCTGCATGTATAGCAGGTGATAACTTTGTTAGTGCAGTGGATGAAGACATTGCGAGGAAGTTGAAGCAGCACCGATAACTGCGTTTCTACTGTTTACCACTTCCCCCCAGAGAGCCACCAGTGATGGATTTTGCACCCTTGGATTTGGCACCATGGCCAGTCCAAGTGGTTGAACCCCAATTTTATTGGGGAGATTTTATTGAGAAAGAGGTCATCTCGTGACCCTAGAGGAAGTGAAAGGTCCGCCAGCCGGGCGAGGTTACTATGATTGTCAAGCACTCACTTCCGCATCAAAGCTGCAAGTTAGGGAGGCTTGGAACAAATTTCAGTCCTTTGGCTACCATGTGGGACTTATGTTACAGGCAGTGGGACCCTGGTGGAAACGCCCTTCAATGAGTTTTTCTTACCCTTGCTTCTTTTTAATTTTCTTTCCTTTACTTTAATTCTGTTTTATTTTTAATAAAGCTCCCGGAATAATTTGAGAAGCTCAGGAGTATTTGTGTGTTGAGTCTTTTATTGGCAAGTTTATTGGATTTGATTGATTTTGCATAGATGAATTGCATGATAGTGTTGACTGTTTTCCCCCTAGGACTTGAAAAATTTGAAAAATTGAAAAATGATCCCCATATGATTGAAAACTGAACTTTGGGATTTTGTTATGATGGCATGATTTATGATAAGTTTGGGGTGATAGGAAGCACACACTAGGGATAGAATCTCTTTCAAATAATTTGCAAAAATGTCCAGGTGAGGTTTTGAGCCTCCAAAGATGTTTTAAATTGTGTGAAAATCACTTTTTAAGTTGCACTTTCCTGAATTTGATTGAATCTCTTTTTGATTTGCATGATTATGTGTTTGCTTCAGATGATTTAGGCATTTTCTTTGTAAATAGCTACTTAGCCTAAAATAACCATTCCTAATGCATGTTCCTTAGTTAGCCCCTTTGAGCCTATTAGCCTATTAGTTCTTGATAACCTAATGTTATAAGCCCAAAAATCTGGAAAACCATGTTAACCCGATCTTAGGATTAGGAGAGCATGTAATCTTAGAATGGGTGCAAGAAACTAAAGTTTAGGGTGGCTGCAAGGTGTAATATGTTGTTGGGATTGAAAAAAAAAAAAAAAGAGTTGGAGCCAAAAGCTTGTGAAAGAAAAAGTGTACAAATGTTGAAAAAAACCAAAAAAAAAAAAGTGCAAAAATGCGAAAAAGAAATAAAAAGGTTGTAGCCACCCAGAAGCATAAAGAAAAATGAGAAAGGAACTTGAGTGAATTTCAAAGTGTAAATAATGTTCATGCTCTCTTAGTTCCTAGGGTCTTCAACCTAGTTCCTTTGTATATCCTACCCTTAGCCAGGCCCCATTACAACCCATAAAAGACCTTTTGATGTTGCTGGCATGTTTTCTGTGGGAATCATTATGAGATGAAAATCAAATTTATGGGAAGTGCTTCTGAAAAGTGAAATTGAGTGAATTGTTGATAACCTGACACAAATTGAGCGATTGAGCGAACATAAATTTCCCTTTGTGAGGAAGGCGGTTGTTTGATTTTGGTGATCTCCCTTTTGTGTGTAACTTAGATCCCTGCTTAGATTTCTGATTGTCCGAATAATTAATTTCTCAACTGTTTGGAATAAATGATAGTGGGGATTGTTTTGCTTGTAAAGGGGGAAACATTGAAAGAAAAATTCTTTTGAAAAATTGCTTGAAATCTGTGTGAAAGTTAATTGAGTCCTTAAGCTTGCCATGTTTTGCCAGGTCTTGAGTCTTTTTAAGTTTTTGAGTGTAGTTTGCTTTGGGACAAGCAAAGTTTAAGTTTGGGGTATTTTGATGAGCCTCCGGTTGACTGGTTTTATAACTAATAAAAACCTTGGCTTTGTGCTTATTTTATATCATTTTTACCCAAATTAGGCTTGATTGTTCCTAAGTAGTATTTTGAGTCCGTAAAGTGTTTTTAGGTTAATTTAGTTGATTTAGAATGAATAAAGTATTTACTTGTATTTTCCTTTTTTCAGGTTAATAAAATAAAAATAAAATAAATCTGGAGCCACTCGCCCCGCGAAGGATCTCTCGCCCCGCGAGTATTGCAACCATGAAAAAGTCAGAGACGATCACGGCTTGCCCGTGTTGAAGATCACAGCCGTGGCAATCCCGGAGTTGAAGCGTTCGCCTCGCGAGCATTCCTTCGCCTCGCGAGTATTGGAAGATCGAAGCCATCACGGTTTGGGCACGTTGAAGGTCACGGGCGTTACGCTTGAGAATTTGAAGAGTTCGCCTCGCGAAGATATGCTCGCCTCGCGAGAAGACAAAGAGTTGCAGACCTTTCGCATAATTCGCCTCAGCGAAAGCTGGTTCGCCTCGCGAGTACCTGGATTCCGGAAACATGTATATAAGTAGTTTTAGGCGAGAAGAGGGGAATCGAGTTAGCCGCTTTGGCTAGTCTTTGCAGACAAGAGTAGTAGTTTATTTTCCTTCCTTTTCTTTTATGTTTATTTCCGTAATGGAGAACTAGTCTCCGAGATTAATCTACTGTGATTGGTTTTAATTACACTTGAGGTTCTTGTATTTCCTGTTTTCATTTCCTTTTCTCTTTTCAATACTATGTTATGCATTTCTGTTTGTTTAATTCAGGAATGTATAGTAGTGTCTTGATTCGTTCCATGATGTTATGTTCCTATACTTAATCGCGCTTTGTTTAATTCGCGTGGTGTTCATTCATGTTCGCTTAGTTCATGAGAGCTTAACCCCGCTTTTGTTTAATTCGGGAATAGGAACATATATCCGTAGTAGCGGTTTCGTTTGTTAATTGTTGCTACAACCGGGAGGGGATTAGAATCCGCTTAGGGCTTGGATTTATTTGAACCAATGATAGTGGGAAACCAAGAACAATAGGTTAATCGTCTTTTGTTTATTTGTTATTCTCTTTAACTACTTTGTTTTCATTATTTTGTTTTCTTAATTTAGTTTCAAATCTCAAAACCCCCAGTTCTAACTTTTTTTCTAACTTTTTCTCATTAATAATAACAACACTAAAGAGTCCTTGAGAGACGATCCGAGTTGTCGCTCTATACTACATTATTTTGTAAACGCTCGTTCTTTTGATAGGTGGCGACAGCAGTCAAAAATTGGCGCCGTTGTCGGGACTCGGTTTGTTGTTATTAGCAGAAAGTTACATTTAAAAAATAAAAAAAATAAAAAATTATTTGCTAATTAGTTTTGATCTTTGTCTGGTTGTTTGATTGCCATGGATAATTACATGTTTGGATATTTGCCTAATGTTTATTATGAGCAACCTTGCATGTATTTTAGTGAGCCACCACCATACTATCCTACCCAAGTGACCACCTCTCGCACCTTCCGAACCTTCCCTAGAGGACTGTGCAAATGCAGATGACTGCACGGATAAGTGCAAATATGGAAGGAATGAGGCAACAAATGGCCGAGCAAACTCAACGGATGATAGAGGAATTTCAACAGAAGATGGAGGCTGAGTACCGTAGAGGAGCCAAGCTGAATCTCGTAAATTGGGGGCTCTAATTGATCAAGTTACCGCCAACTCGGCTGCAATGCTACCTCCACACCCTGAAGATCGTACAGAGAGTCACCCGCTATTTTTGAAAATACTTCGATTATGATTCCGATAATATTTCCGTTGGTGATGAATTTAGTGTTGAATCCCCGATCCTAATGCTTGTTATTGTGGACTTAACCGCTTTGTGTGTTGAATGTTTTACAGGTTTATACTTTTCAGGAAAAATAGAAAATGCGGATCGCTTTGCAGGTTTGTTCTTTTCAGAAACTTAGATCAGGAGGATCAAGAGGGCAGCTGCTCCCCCGTGCCCGAAGATAAAGAAGAACCTTTGGGAGTAGATGATGCAAGTAAAACAATTGAATGTGTTGAGAGTAATGGGGTGGATGAATTAATTGCAGAATTCCCAGACATTCTAACTTTTCCGATTCATTTTCTTGTAATATATGTACTAACTCTAACCTTTGTTTGGTGTGTGCTGAAATTTCTGCATGTATAGCAGGTGATAACTTTGTTAGTGCAAAGTGGATGAAGACATTGCAGAAGTTGAAGCAGACCGATAACCGCTTTCTAACTGTTTACCACTTCCCCCGAGGAGCCACCAGTGATGGATTTTGCACCCTTGGATTTGGCACCATGGCCAGTCCAAGTGGTTGAACCCCAATTTTATTGGGGAGATTTTATTGAGAAAGAGGTCATCTGTGACCCTAGAGGAAGTGAAAGGTCCGTCGCACTAGGCGAGGTTACTATGATTGTCAAGCACTCACTTCCGCATCAAAGCTGCAAGTTAGGGAGGCTTGGAACAAATTTCAGTCCTTTGGCTACCATGTGGGACTTATGTTACAGGCAGTGGGACCCTGGTGGAAACGCCCTTCAATGAGTTTTTCTTACCCTTGCTTCTTTTTAATTTTCTTTCCTTTACTTTAATTCTGTTTTATTTTTAATAAAGCTCCTGAATAATTTGAGAAGCTCAGGAGTATTTGTGTGTTGAGTCTTTTATTGGCAAGTTTATTGGATTTGATTGATTTTGCATAGATGAATTGCATGATAGTGTTGACTGTTTTCCCCCTAGGACTTGAAAAATTTGAAAAATTGAAAAATGATCCCCATATGATTGAAAACTGAACTTTGGGATTTTGTTATGATGGCATGATTTATGATAAGTTTGGGGTGATAGGAAGCACACACTAGGGATAGAATCTCTTTCAAATAATTTGCAAAAATGTCCAGGTGAGGTTTTGAGCCTCCAGCATGTTTTAAATTGTGTGAAAATCACTTTTTAAGTTGCACTTTCCTGAATTTGATTGAATCTCTTTTTGATTTGCATGATTATGTGTTTGCTTCAGATGATTTAGGCATTTTCTTTGTAAATAGCTACTTAGCCTAAAATAACCATTCCTAATGCATGTTCCTTAGTTAGCCCCTTTGAGCCTATTAGCCTATTAGTTCTTGATAACCTAATGTTATAAGCCCAAAAATCTGGAAAACCATGTTAACCCGATCTTAGGATTAGGAGAGCATGTAATCTTAGAATGGGTGCAAGAAACTAAAGTTTAGGGTGGCTGCAAGGTGTAATATGTTGTTGGGATTGAAAAAAAAAAAAAAGAGTTGGAGCCAAAAGCTTGTGAAAGAAAAAGTGTACAAATGTTGAAAAAAAGCAAAAAAAAAAAAGTGCAAAAATGCGAAAAAGAAATAAAAAGGTTGTAGCCACCCAGAAGCATAAAGAAAAATGAGAAAGGAACTTGAGTGAATTTCAAAGTGTAAATAATGTTCATGCTCTCTTAGTTCCTAGGGTCTTCAACCTAGTTCCTTTGTATATCCTACCCTTAGCCAGGCCCCATTACAACCCATAAAAGACCTTTTGATGTTGCTGGCATGTTTTCTGTGGGAATCATTATGAGATGAAAATCAAATTTATGGGAAGTGCTTCTGAAAAGTGAAATTGAGTGAATTGTTGATAACCTGACACAAATTGAGCGATTGAGCGAACATAAATTTCCCTTGTGAGGAAGGCAGTTGTTTGATTTTGGTGATCTCCCTTTTGTGTGTAACTTAGATCCCCTGCTTAGATTTCTGATTGTCTGAATAATTAATTTCTCAACTGTTTGGAATAAATGATAGTGGGGATTGTTTTGCTTGTAAAGGGGGGAAACATTGAAAGAAAAATTCTTTTGAAAAATTGCTTGAAATCTGTGTGAAAGTTAATTGAGTCCTTAAGCTTGCCATGTTTTGCCAGGTCTTGAGTCTTTTTAAGTTTTTGAGTGTAGTTTGCTTGGGGACAAGCAAAGTTTAAGTTTGGGGTATTTTGATGAGCCTCTGGTTGACTGGTTTTATAACTAATAAAAACCTTGGCTTTGTGCTTATTTTATATCATTTTTACCCAAATTAGGCTTGATTGTTCCTAAGTAGTATTTTGAGTCCTGTAAAGTGTTTTTAGGTTAATTTAGTTGATTTAGAATGAATAAAGTATTTACTTTTATTTTCCGCTTTTTCAGGTTAATAAAATAAAAATAAAATAAATCTGGAGCCACTCGCCCGCGAAGGATCTCGCCCCCGCGAGTATTGCAACCATGAAAAAGTCGAGACGATCACGGCTTGCCCGTGTTGAAGATCACAGCCGTGGCAATCCCGAAGTTGAAGCGTTCGCCTCGCGAGCATTCCTTCGCCTCGCGAGTATTGGAAGATCGAAGCCATCACGGTTTGGGCACGTTGAAGGTCACGGGCGTTATAGTTGAGAATTTGAAGAGTTCGCCTCGCAAGATATGCCGCCTCGCGAGAAGACAAAGAGTTGCAGACCTTTCGCATAATTCGCCTCGCGAGCAAAGTGGGTTCGCCTCGCGAGTACCTGGATTCCAAAACATGTATATAAGTAGTTTTAGGCAGTAATCAAGAGGGGAATCGAGTTAGCCGCTTTGGCTAGTCTTTGCAGACAAGTAGTAGTTTATTTTCCTTCCTTTTCTTTTATGTTTATTTCTGTAATGGAGAACTAGTCTCCTAGATTAATCTACTGTGATTGGTTTTAATTACACTTGAGGTTCTTGTATTTCCTGCTTTCATTTCCTTTTCTCTTTTCAATACTATGTTATGCATTTCCGTTTGTTTAATTCAGGAATGTATAGTAGTGTATTGATTCGTTCCGGTGATGTTATGTTCCTATACTTAATCGCGTTTGTTTAATTCGCGCGTGTGTTCATTCATGTTCGCTTAGTTCATGAGAGCTTAACCCCGCTTGTTTAATTCGGGAATAGGAACATATATCCGTAGTAGTGCGGTTTCGCTTTGTTAATTGTTGCTACAACCGGAGAGGGGATTAGAATCCGCTTAGGGCTTGGATTTATTTGAACCAATGATAGTGGGAAACCAAGAACAAAAGAGGTTAATCGCCTTTTGTTTATTTGTTATTCTCTTTAACTACTTTGTTTTCATTATTTTGTTTTCTTAATTTAGTTTCAAATCTCAAAACCCCCAGCTTCTAACTTTTTTTCTAACTTTTTTCTGTTAATAATAACAACACTAAAGAGTCCTTGAGAGACGATCCGAGTTGTCGCTCTATACTACATTATTTTGTAAACGCTCGTTCTTTTGATAGGCGTGGCGGCAGCCCGTCAAAATTGGCGCCGCTGTCGGGGACTCGGTTTGTTGTTATTAGCGAAAGTTACATTTAAAAAAATAAAAATAAAAAATTATTTGCTAATTAGTTTTGACTCGCTTTGTCTCGGTTGTTTGATTGCCATGGATAATTACATGTTTGGATATTTGCCTAATGTTTATTATGAGCAACCTTGCATGTATTTTAGTGAGCCACCACCATACTATCCTACCCAAGTGACCACCTCTCGCACCTTCCGAACCTTCCCTAGAGGACCCGTGCAAATGATGACCGCACGTATAAGTGCAAATATGGAAGGAATGAGGCAACAAATGGCCGAGCAAACTCAACGGATGATAGAGGAATTTCAACAGAAGATGGAGGCTGAGTACCAGAGGAGCCAAGCTGAATCTCAGAAATTGTGGGCTCTAATTGATCAAGTTACCGCCAACTCGGCTGCAATGCTACCTCCACAGCCCCTGGAAGATCGTACAGAGTCACCAGTTATTTTTGAAAATACTTCTGATTATGATTCTGATAATATTTCTGTTGGTGATGAATTTAGTGTTGAATCCCCTGATCCTAATGCTTGTTATTGTGACGGAACTGCTTTGTGTGTTGAATGTTTTACAGGTTTATACTTTTCAGGAAAAATAGAAAATGCGGATCGTTTTGCAGGTTTGTTCTGCTCAGAAACTTAGATCAGAGGATCAAGAGGACAGCTCCTCCCGTGCGTCGAAGATAAAGAAGAACCTTTGGGAGTAGATGATGCAAGTAAAACAATTGAATGTGTTGAGAGTAATGGGGTGGATGAATTAATTGCAGAATTCCCAGACATTCTAACTTTTTCTGATTCATTTTCTTGTAATATATGTACTAACTCTAACCTTTGTTTGGTGTGTGCTGAAATTTCTGCATGTATAGCAGGTGATAACTTTGTTAGTGCAGTGGATGAAGACATTGCAGAAGTTGAAGCAAAGACCGATAACCGCTTTCTAACTCGCTTACCACTTCCCCCTGAGGAGCCACCAGTGATGGATTTTGCACCCTTGGATTTGGCACCATGGCCAGTCCAAGTGGTTGAACCCCAATTTTATTGGGGAGATTTTATTGAGAAAGAGGTCATCTGTGACCCTAGAGGAAGTGAAAGGTCCGCCGCACTGGGCGAGGTTACTATGATTGTCAAGCACTCACTTCCGCATCAAAGCTGCAAGTTAGGGAGGCTTGGAACAAATTTCAGTCCTTTGGCTACCATGTGGGACTTATGTTACAGGCAGTGGGACCCTGGTGGAAACGCCCTTCAATGAGTTTTTCTTACCCTTGCTTCTTTTTAATTTTCTTTCCTTTACTTTAATTCTGTTTTATTTTTAATAAAGCTCCTGAATAATTTGAGAAGCTCAGGAGTATTTGTGTGTTGAGTCTTTTATTGGCAAGTTTATTGGATTTGATTGATTTTGCATAGATGAATTGCATGATAGTGTTGACTGTTTTCCCCCTAGGACTTGAAAAATTTGAAAAATTGAAAAATGATCCCCATATGATTGAAAACTGAACTTTGGGATTTTGTTATGATGGCATGATTTATGATAAGTTTGGGGGTGATAGGAAGCACACACTAGGGATAGAATCTCTTTCAAATAATTTGCAAAAATGTCCAGGTGAGGTTTTGAGCCTCCAGCATGTTTTAAATTGTGTGAAAATCACTTTTTAAGTTGCACTTTCCTGAATTTGATTGAATCTCTTTTTGATTTGCATGATTATGTGTTTGCTTCAGATGATTTAGGCATTTTCTTTGTAAATAGCTACTTAGCCTAAAATAACCATTCCTAATGCATGTTCCTTAGTTAGCCCCTTTGAGCCTATTAGCCTATTAGTTCTTGATAACCTAATGTTATAAGCCCAAAAATCTGGAAAACCATGTTAACCCGATCTTAGGATTAGGAGAGCATGTAATCTTAGAATGGGTGCAAGAAACTAAAGTTTAGGGTGGCTGCAAGGTGTAATATGTTGTTGGGATTGAAAAAAAAAAAGAGTTGGAGCCAAAAGCTTGTGAAAGAAAAAGTGTACAAATGTTGAAAAAAAGCAAAAAAAAAAAAAAAAAATAAGTGCAAAAATGCCAAAAAGAAATAAAAAGGCTGTAGCCACCCAAGGCAAAATGAAAAATGAAAAAGGAACTTGAGTTAAATTCAAAGTGTAAATAATGTTCATGCTCTCTTAGTTCCTAGGGTCTTCAGCCTAGTTCCTTTGTATATCCTACCCTTAGCCAGACCCCATTACAACCCATAAAAGACCTTTTGATGTTGCCGGCATGTTTTCTCGTGGGAATCATTATGAGATGAAAATCAAATTTATGGGAAGTGCTTCTGAAAAGTGAAATTGAGTGAATTGTTGATAACCTGACACAAATTGAGCGATTGAGTGAACATAAATTTCCCTTGTGAGGAAGGCAGTTGTTTGATTTTGGTGATCTCCCTTTGTGTGTAACTTAGATCCCCGCTTAGATTTCTCGATTGTCCGAATAATTAATTTCTCAACTGTTTGGAATAAATGATAGTGGGGATTGTTTTGCTTGTAAAGGGGGGAAACATTGAAAGAAAAAATTCTTTTGAAAAATTGCTTGAAATCTGTGTGAAAGTTATTTGAGTCCTTAAGCTTGCCATGTTTTGCCAGGTCTTGAGTCTTTTTAAGTTTTTGAGTGTAGTTTGCTTGGGGACAAGCAAAGTTTAAGTTTGGGGTATTTTGATGAGCCTCTGTTGACTGGGTTTTTATAACTAATAAAAACCTTGGCTTTGTGCTTATTTTATATCATTTTTACCCAAATTAGGCTTGATTGTTCCTAAGTAGTATTTTGAGTCTCAGAAAGTGTTTTTAGGTTAATTTAGTTGATTTAGAATGAATAAAGTATTTACTTTTATTTTCTGTTTTTCAGGTTAATAAAATAAAAATAAAATAAATCTGGAGCCACTCGCCCCGCCCCGCGAGTATTGCAACCATGAAAAAGTCAGAGACGATCACGGCTTGCCCGTGTTGAAGATCACAGCCGTGGCAATCCTGAAGTTGAAGCGTTCGCCTCGCGAGCATTCCTTCGCCTCGCGAGTATTGGAAGATCAGAAGCCATCACGGTTTGGGCACGTTGAAGGTCACGGGCATTAATTGAGAATTTGAAGAGTTCGCCTCGCAAGATATGCTTCGCCTCGCGAGAAGACAAAGAGTTGCAGACCTTTCGCATAATTCGCCTCGCGAGCAAAGTGGGGTTCGCCTCGCGAGTACCTGGATTCCAAAACATGTATATAAGTAGTTTTAGGCGTAATCAAGAGGGGAATCGTAGTTAGCCAGCTTTGGCTAGTCTTTGCAGATAGAGTAGTAGTTTATTTTCCTTCCTTTTCTTTTATGTTTATTTCTCGTAATGGAGAACTAGTCTCCTAGATTAATCTACCGTGATTGGTTTTAATTACACTTGAGGTTCTTGTATTTCCTGCTTTCATTTCCTTTTCTCTTTCAATACTATGTTATGCATTTCTTTTGTTTAATTCAGGAATGTATAGTAGTGTATTGATTCGCTCCTTGATGTTATGTTCCTATACTTAATCGCGTTTGTTTAATTCGCGCGTGTGTCATTCATGTTCGCTTAGTTCATGAGAGCTTAACCCCGCTTGTTTAATTCGGGAATAGGAACATATATCCGTAGTAGCGGTTTCGCTTTGTTAATTGTTGCTACAACCGGGAGGGGATTAGAATCCGCTTAGGGCTTGGATTTATTTGAACCAATGATAGTGGGAAACCAAGAACAGTAGGTTAATCGCCTTTTGTTTATTTGTTATTCTCTTTAACTACTTTGTTTTCATTATTTTGTTTTCTTAATTTAGTTTCAAATCTCAAAACCCCCAGCCTCTAACTTTTTTCTAACTTTTTCTCGTTAATAATAACAACACTAAAGAGTCCTTGAGAGACGATCCGAGTTGTCGCTCTATACTACATTATTTTGTAAACGCTGCTTCTTTTTGGCGCGGGCAGCATAGCTGTCAAAAATTGGCGCCGTTTGGGACTCGGTTTGTTGTTATTAGCGAAAGTTACATTTAAAAAATAAATAAATAAAAAATTATTTGCTAATTAGTTTTGACTCGCTTTGTCTCGGTTGTTTGATTGCCATGGATAATTACATGTTTGGATATTTGCCTAATGTTTATTATGAGCAACCTTGCATGTATTTTAGTGAGCCACCACCATACTATCCTACCCAAGTGACCACCTCTCGCACCTTCCGAACCTTCCCTAGAGGACCTGTGCAAATGTGATGACCGCACGTATAAGTGCAAATATGGAAGGAATGAGGCAACAAATGGCCGAGCAAACTCAACGGATGATAGAGGAATTTCAATGTAAGATGGAGGCTGAGTACCGAGGAGCCAAGCTGAATCTCAGAAATTGTGGGCTCTAATTGATCAAGTTACCGCCAACTCTACTGCAATGCTACCTCCACGTACCTGAAGATCGTACACAGTCACCATCTATTTTTGAAAATACTTCGATTATGATTCCGATAATATTTCTGTTGGTGATGAATTTAGTGTTGAATCCCCGATCCTAATGCTTGTTATTGTGACTTAACCGCTTTGTGTGTTGAATGTTTTACAGGTTTATACTTTTCATGAAAAATAGAAAATGCGGATCGCTTTTGCAGTGTTTGTTCTGCTCTCAGAAACTTAGATCGTGAGGATCAAGAGGACAGCTGCTCCCCGTGCCCGAAGATAAAGAAGAACCTTTGGGAGTAGATGATGCAAGTAAAACAATTGAATGTGTTGAGAGTAATGGGGTGGATGAATTAATTGCAGAATTCCCGTACATTCTAACTTTTTCTCGATTCATTTTCTTGTAATATATGTACTAACTCTAACCTTTGTTTGGTGTGTGCTGAAATTTCTGCATGTATAGCAGGTGATAACTTTGTTAGTGCAAAGGATGAAGACATTGCAGAAGTTGAAGCAAAGCACCGATAACCGCTTTCTAACTGCTTACCACTTCCCCGAGGAGCCACCAAAGGATGGATTTTGCACCCTTGGATTTGGCACCATGGCCAGTCCAAGTGGTTGAACCCCAATTTTATTGGGGAGATTTTATTGAGAAAGAGGTCATCTGGGGACCCTAGAGGAAGTGAAAGGTCCGTCGCACTGGGCGAGGTTACTATGATTGTCAAGCACTCACTTCCGCATCAAAGCTGCAAGTTAGGGAGGCTTGGAACAAATTTCAGTCCTTTGGCTACCATGTGGGACTTATGTTACAGGCAGTGGGACCCTGGTGGAAACGCCCTTCAATGAGTTTTTCTTACCCTTGCTTCTTTTTAATTTTCTTTCCTTTACTTTAATTCTGCTTTTATTTTTAATAAAGCTCCTGAATAATTTGAGAAGCTCAGGAGTATTTGTGTGTTGAGTCTTTTATTGGCAAGTTTATTGGATTTGATTGATTTTGCATAGATGAATTGCATGATAGTGTTGACTGTTTTCCCCCTAGGACTTGAAAAATTTGAAAAATTGAAAAATGATCCCCATATGATTGAAAACTGAACTTTGGGATTTTGTTATGATGGCATGATTTATGATAAGTTTGGGGTGATAGGAAGCACACACTAGGGATAGAATCTCTTTCAAATAATTTGCAAAAATGTCCAGTTGGGGTATTGAGCCTCCAAAGATGTTTTAAATTGTGTGAAAATCACTTTTTAAGTTGCACTTTCCTGAATTTGATTGAATCTCTTTTTGATTTGCATGATTATGTGTTTGCTTCAGATGATTTAGGCATTTTCTTTGTAAATAGCTACTTAGCCTAAAATAACCATTCCTAATGCATGTTCCTTAGTTAGCCCCTTTGAGCCTATTAGCCTATTAGTTCTTGATAACCTAATGTTATAAGCCCAAAAATCTGGAAAACCATGTTAACCCGATCTTAGGATTAGGAGAGCATGTAATCTTAGAATGGGTGCAAGAAACTAAAGTTTAGGGTGGCTGCAAGGTGTAATATGTTGTTGGGATTGAAAAAAAAAAAAGAGTTGGAGCCAAAAGCTTGTGAAAGAAAAAGTGTACAAATGTTGAAAAAAAGCAACAAAAAAAAAAGTGCAAAAATGCCAAAAAGAAATAAAAAGGTTGTAGCCACCCAGAAGCATAAAGAAAAATGAGAAAGGAACTTGAGTGAATTTCAAAGTGTAAATAATGTTCATGCTCTCTTAGTTCCTAGGGTCTTCAACCTAGTTCCTTTGTATATCCTACCCTTAGCCAGGCCCCATTACAACCCATAAAAGACCTTTTGATGTTGCTGGCATGTTTTCTGTGGGAATCATTATGAGATGAAAATCAAATTTATGGGAAGTGCTTCTGAAAAGTGAAATTGAGTGAATTGTTGATAACCTGACACAAATTGAGCGATTGAGTGAACATAAATTTCCCTTGTGAGGAAGGCAGCTTGTTTGATTTTGGTGATCTCCCTTTGTGTGTAACTTAGATCCCCGCTTAGATTTCTCGATTGTCCGAATAATTAATTTCTCAACTGTTTGGAATAAATGATAGTGGGGATTGTTTTGCTTGTAAAGGGGGAAACATTGAAAGAAAAATTCTTTTGAAAAATTGCTTGAAATCTGTGTGAAAGTTAATTGAGTCCTTAAGCTTGCCATGTTTTGCCAGGTCTTGAGTCTTTTTAAGTTTTTGAGTGTAGTTTGCTTGGGGACAAGCAAAGTTTAAGTTTGGGGTATTTTGATGAGCCTCCTGGTTGACTGGTTTTATAACTAATAAAAACCTTGGCTTTGTGCTTATTTTATATCATTTTTACCCAAATTAGGCTTGATTGTTCCTAAGTAGTATTTTGAGTCTCAGAAAGTGTTTTTAGGTTAATTTAGTTGATTTAGAATGAATAAAGTATTTACTTTTATTTTCCGTTTTTCAGGTTAATAAAATAAAAATAAAATAAATCTGGAGCCACTCGCCCCGCGAAGGATCTCGCCCCGCGAGTATTGCAACCATGAAAAAGTCAGAGACGATCACGGCTTGCCCGTGTTGAAGATCACAGCCGTGGCAATCCTGAAGTTGAAGCGTTCGCCTCGCGAGCATTCCTTAGCCTCGCGAGTATTGGAAGATCAGAAGCCATCACGGTTTGGGCACGTTGAAGGTCACGGGCGTTAGCTTGAGAATTTGAAGAGTTCGCCTCGCGAAGATATGCTCGCCTCGCGAGAAGACAAAGAGTTGCAGACCTTTCGCATAATTCGCCTCGCGAGCAAAGTGGGTTCGCCTCGCGAGTACCGGATTCCGTAAACATGTATATAAGTAGTTTTAGGCAGTAACCAAGAGGGGAATCGAGTTAGCCGCTTTGGCTAGTCTTTGCAGACAAGTAGTAGTAGTTTATTTTCCTTCCTTTTCTTTTATGTTTATTTCTGTAATGGAGAACTAGTCTCCTAGATTAATCTACTGTGATTGGTTTTAATTACACTTGAGGTTCTTGTATTTCCCTGCTTTCATTTCCTTTTCTCTTTTCAATACTATGTTATGCATTTCTGCTTTGTTTAATTCAGGAATGTATAGTAGTGTATTGATTCGTTCCTGATGTTATGTTCCTATACTTAATCGCGTTTGTTTAATTCGCGGTGTGTTCATTCATGTTCGCTTAGTTCATGAGAGCTTAACCCCGCTTGTTTAATTCGGGAATAGGAACATATATCCGTAGTAGCGGTTTCGCTTGTTAATTGTTGCTACAACCGGAGGGGATTAGAATCCGCTTAGGGCTTGGATTTATTTGAACCAATGATAGTGGGAAACCAAGAACAAGAGGTTAATCGTCTTTTGTTTATTTGTTATTCTCTTTAACTACTTTGTTTTCATTATTTTGTTTTCTTAATTTAGTTTCAAATCTCAAAACCCCAGCTTCTAACTTTTTTCTAACTTTTTCTGTTAATAATAACAACACTAAAGAGTCATTGAGAGACGATCCGAGTTGTCGCCTATACTACATTATTTTGTAAACGCCGCTCTTTTTTAAGGTGGGCGCGACAGGCCGTCAAAATTGGCGCTGCTGTTTGGGGACTCTGGTTTGTTGTTATTAGCAGAAAGTTACATTTAAAAAAAAATAAATAAATAAAAAATTATTTGCTAATTAGTTTTGACTGCTTTGTCTGGTTGTTTGATTGCCATGGATAATTACATGTTTGGATATTTGCCTAATGTTTATTATGAGCAACCTTGCATGTATTTTAGTGAGCCACCACCATACTATCCTACCCAAGTGACCACCTCTCGCACCTTCCGAACCTTCCCTAGAGGACTCAGGTAAATGCATGACCTCACGTATAAGTGCAAATATGGAAGGATTGAGGCAACAAATGGCCGAGCAAACTCAACGGATGATAGAGGAATTTCAATTAAGATGGAGGCTGAGTACCGGAGGAGCCAAGCTGAATCTCAAATTGTGGGCTCTAATTGATCAAGTTACCGCCAACTCGGCTGCAATGCTACCTCCACACCTCGGAAGATCGTACAGAGTCACCAGCTATTTTTGAAAATACTTCGATTATGATTCTCGATAATATTTCACAGGTGATGAATTTAGTGTTGAATCCCCTCGATCCTAATGCTTGTTATTGTGACGGAACCGCTTTGTGTGTTGAATGTTTTACAGGTTTATACTTTTCAGAAAAATAGAAAATGCGGATCGCTTTTGTGTTTGTTCTCGCTCAGAAACTTAGATCGCAGGATCAAGAGGGCATACTGCCCCCCGTGCCCGAAGATAAAGAAGAACCTTTGGGGAGTAGATGATGCAAGTAAAACAATTGAACGTGTTGAGAGTAATGGGGTGGATGAATTAATTGCAGAATTCCCGCACATTCTAACTTTTTCTCGATTCATTTTCTTGTAATATATGTACTAACTCTAACCTTTGTTTGTGTGTGCTGAAATTTCTGCATGTATAGCAGGATAACTTTGTTAGTGCAAAGGGATGAAGACATTGCGAAGTTGAAGCAAGACCGATAACCGCTTTCTAACCGCTACTCTCCTCCCTGAGGAGCCACCAAATGGGATTTTGCACCCTTG
Source organism: Sophora flavescens (assembly GCA_030762895.1). Lineage (NCBI taxonomy): Eukaryota > Viridiplantae > Streptophyta > Magnoliopsida > Fabales > Fabaceae > Sophora > Sophora flavescens. The sequence continues at coordinate 2,780 of JAUPTC010000847.1, read as the reverse complement.
GATTTGGCACCATGGCCACCCAAGTGGTTGAACCCCACTTTTATCGGGGAGATTTTATCGAGAAAGAGGTCATCTGGTGACCCTAGAGGAAGTGAAAGGTCCGCCGTGACCGGCGCAGGTTACTATGATTGTCAAGCACTCACTTCCGCATCAAAGCCGCAAGTTAGGAGGCTTGGAACAAATTTCCACCCTTTTGGCTACCATGGGGACTTATGTTACAAGCAATGGGGACCCTCGGTGGAAACGCCTTCAATGAGTTTTTCTTAACCCTTGCTTCTTTTTAATTTTCTTTCCTTTACTTTAATTGCTTTATTTTTAATAAAGCTCCCAATAATTTGAGAAGCTCAGAGTATTTGTGTGTTGAGTCTTTTATTGGCAAGTTTATTGGATTTGATTGATTTTGCATAGATGAATTGCATGATAGGGTTGGACTGCTTTTCCCCTAGGACTTGAAAAATTTGAAAAATTGAAAATGATCCCCATATGATTGAAAATCGAACTTTGGGATTTTGTTATGATGGCATGATTTATGATAAGTTTGGGGGTGATAGGAAGCACACACTAGGGATAGAATCTCTTTCAAATAATTTGCAAAAATGTCCAGTGTGAGGTTTTGAGCCTCCAAAATGTTTTAAATTGTGTGAAAATCACTTTTAAGTTGCACTTTCCTCTAATTTGATCGAATCTCTTTTTGATTTGCATGATTATGTGTTTGCTTCAGATGATTTAGGCACTTTCTTTGTAAATAGCTACTTAGCCTAAAAAATAACCATTCCTAATGCATGTTCCTTAGTTAGCCCCTTTGAGCCTATTATCCTTTAGTTCTTGATAACCTAATGTTATAAGTCCAAAAACTGGAAAACCATGTTAACCCGATCTTAGGATTAGGAGAGCATGTAATCTTAGAATGGGTGCAAGAAACTAAAGTTTCGGTGGCGGCAAGGTGTAATATGTTGTTGGGATTGAAAAAAAAAGAGTCGGAGCCAAAAGTTTGGAAAAAAAAAAAAGTGTACAAAAGAAAAAAAAGCAAAAAAAAAAATGCGGAAGGAAATAAAAAGGCTGTAGCCACCTGTAATCACAAAGAAAAATGAGAAAGGAACTTGAGTGGATTTCAGTGTAAAAATGTTCATGCTCTCTTAGTTCCTGGGGTCTTCAACCTAGTTCCTTGCATATCCTCCCTTAGCGGTTCCCATTACAACCCATAAAAGACCTTTTGATGTTGCTCGCATATTTTTGTGGGGAATCATTATGAGATGAAAATCAAATTTACGGGAAGCGCTTCAAAAGTGAAATTGAATGAATTGTCGACAACCCGACATAAATCGGGATGAGTGAACATAAATTTCCTCGTGGAGGAAGGCAGCTTGTTTGATTTTGGTGATCTCCTTTGTGTAACTGGGATCCCCTGCTTAGATTTCCATTGTCCAATAATGAATTTCTCAACTGTTTGGAATAAATGATAGTGGGGATTGTTTCGCTTGTAAAGGGGGAAACATTGAAAGAAAAATTCCTTTTGAAAAAATTGCTTGAAACTGTGGAAAGTTAATTGAGTCCTTGCTTGCCATATTTTGCCGTGTCTGAGTCTTTTTAAGTTTTTGAGTGTAGTTTTGTTTCTAGGGGACAAGCAAAGTTTAAGTTTGGGGGTATTTTGATGAGCTTCCTCTGCTTGACTGGTTTTTATAACTAGAAAAACCTTGGCTTAGGCTTATTTTATATCATTTTACCCAAATTAGACTTGATTGTTCCTAAGTAGTATTTTGAGTCCTGAATTGTTTTTAGTTAATTTAGTTGATTTAGAATGAATAATGTATTTACTTGATTTTCCTTTTTCAAAGTTAATAAAATAAAAAATAAATCTGGAGCCACTCGCCTCACAAGGATCTCGCCCGCGAGTATTGCAACCATGAAAAAGTCGAGATCGATCACGGCTTCTGCCTGTTGAAGATCACAACCGTGGCATCCTGGTTGAAGAGCTCGCCGCGAGTATTCCTTCGCCTCGCGAGTATTGGAAGATCAAGCCACCACGGCTGGGATGTTGAGGTCACTCATGCTTGAGAGTTGAAGAGTTCGCCGCGAAGATAGGTTTCGCCGCGAGAAGACAAAGAGTTGCAGACTTCAGATACTCCGCCACGCGAGGGTTCGCCGCGAGTACCACGGATTCCGTAAACATGTTTATATGTGTTTTAGCAGTACTGATGGAGGGGAATCGGAGTTAGCGCTTTGGCTAGTCTTTGCCGAGCTAGTAATAGTTATTCTTTTCCTTTTCTTTTATGTTTATTTCGTAATGGAGAACTAGTCTCCTAGATTAATCTACTGTGATTGGTTTTAATTACACTTGAGGTTCTTGTATTTCCTGTTTTCATTTCCTTTTTCTTTTCAATACCATGTTATCATTTCCTGTTTGTTTAATTCAGAATGTATAGTAGTGTATTGATTCATTCCGTGATGTTATGTTCCTATACTTAATCGCTTGTTTAATTTGCGTAGCTTTCATTCGTTCGCTTGGTTCATGATGTGCTTAACCCCGCTTGCTTAATTCGAATAGTGAACATATATCCGTAGTAGGGGTTTCGCTTGAATTGTTGCTACAACCGGGGGGGATTGAACTGCTTAGGGGCTTGGATTATTTGAACCGATGATAGTGGGAAACCAAAAAGGAGGTTAATCGCTTTGCTTATTTTGTAATATTCTATTTAACTACTTTGTTTTCATTATTTTGTTTTCTTAAATTTAGTTTCAAATCTCAAACCCCCCATCTAACTTTTTCTAACTTTTTCTGT
>JAUPTC010000846.1:0-34331 GCA_030762895.1 Sophora flavescens | reverse complement strand
GAAGTCCTCGTGTTGCACCTCTTTTTCCCAACAACTTTATCGGCCGACCCAGAGCATGGCTTCGGAATGCCGGGGTCGCCAAAACACCGAAGGCGGGAGACCGTAAGCGGCCTCAAACGAGTGCCCCCGCCGATCGGCGGTGCGGGGCCCTCCGGACCGCGGAAACGCCAAACCCCAGCATAAAGACCCACCGAAAGATGCCGGAAAAGTTAGAAACGGTGTCAAACGAATTTTAAAAAATATGGGACCACGACTGTCAGAAAGCCGCACCCGTCCTGGTAATTATGATGCGGAGAAAATACTTCGAAAATAGGAAAAGTGGCCGAGACGGCGCCGTTTGGCCAGAATCGGGTGGTGCCCATTGATCCAACGGACCATGGGCCTCGTTCCTTGAATTTTTCCCTACCACCCTGCCAAAATTCAGGTCATTCGGAGCACGGGAAAACAAATCTGGTAATTACCGGGATGTCCCTGATGTCTCGGAAGCCCCATTCGGAAGCGGAGCCTGACCGGAACCCGAGGGGTAACGGAAGCTCGGCACATCGCTGTAAGTAAGCGTATAAAGTATTTGATCGCGCGTAGACTAAAAGGTGCGATCATCCAGCACTAATGCACCGGATCCCATCAGAACTCCACATTTAAGCGTGCTTGGGCGAGAGTAGTACTAGGATGGGTGACCTCCTGGGAAGTCCTCGTGTTGCACCTCTTTTTCCCAACAACTTTATTGGCCGACCTAGGTCATGGATCCGAAAAGCCGGGGTCGCCGAAACACTGAAGGCGGGAGACCGTAAACGGCCTCACACGAGTGCCCCCGCCGGTCGGCGGTGCGGGGCCCTCCGGACCGCGGAAACGCCAAACCCCAGCATAAAGACCCACCGGAAGATGCCGAAAAAGTTGAAAACAGTGTCAAATGAATTTTAAAAATTATGGGACCACAATCCCGAAAAGCCGCACCCGTCCCCGGTAATTATGATGCGGAGAAAATACTTCGAAAATAGGAAAAGTGGATGAGACGGCGTCGTTTGGCTAGAATCGGGTGGTGCCCATGGGTCCAACGGACCAATGGGCCTCCTTCCTTGGATTTTTTCCTGCCACCCATGATCCATGGATAACCCATGTCCCACTAGCCATGATCCCATGGTTAACACATCACACCAACGCAATGATCCCTTGGTTAACCCATTACCATCATGCAATGATCCCATGGTTAACCCATGACCCTCTTGCATTGATCCCAAGGTTAACCCAAGACCCTCTTGCCATGATCACATGGTTACCCCAAAACCCCTTGCTGTGATCTCATGGTTAATCCAGGACCCACTTGCCATAATTCCTTGCTTACCCATGACCCACTTTCCATGATCTCAAGGCTAACCCATGACCCACTTGCCATCATCCCATGGTTATCCCATGACCCTAACGTCATGATCCCAAGGTTAACCCTTGACCCTCTTGTCATAATCCTATGGTTAACCCATGACCCGTTTACCATGATCCCATGGTTAACCCATGGCCCAGACGCCATAATCCCATGGTTAACCCATGACCCATTTGCCATGATCCCATGGTTAACCCATGACCCTCACGCCATGATCCCACGGTTAACCCATGACCCTCTTGACATGATCCCATAGTTAACACATAACCCTCACGCCATGATCCAATGGTTGACCCTTGACCCTCACACAATAATCCCATGATTAACACCTGACCAAATTGCCATGATCCCATGGTTAACACATGACCCCCTTTGCATGATCCCATGGTTAACCCATGATCCCCTTGTCATGATCACATGATTAACCCATGACCTTGATGTCATTGATCCCATCGTTAACCCATGACCCTCTTGCATTGATCCCTTGGATAACCCATGACCCTCTTTCCACACAAGATGTAATTTTCACTCTTGCCTTTTTCCACTCAATTGTTCTCTTTTAGTCCTTAGAGGAGTCAAACACAATCCACACAAAAATCCAAAAATCAAGTAACAAAAATCACAAAACTTATCAAAACAAAGGAAACAAAAGGAAAGGCTAGAAAGGCAAAGCTTTGGAAATAAGAACAAGGAAGAAGGGAAATATTTTTCTTTCTTTTTTTTTTTCAAGAACACAAATTGCTCAAATAGACTTTTCTCTTCCTTTTTTTTTCAAACTTTGAAGAAGAGAATCACGCTTGAAAACTTGTTTTTGAGCAAGAACAACAACCACGAAATTTCCGTTCACAAATAGATTCAAAGTGTAATTTTTTTTTTTGATAGTTTTTGGGTTTAAAAGAAGAAAAGAATAAAGGTAGAAGATGAAGAACAAAAACACCGAAAATCCAACCAAAGCCTAAGCTTTGATACCACTTGATGACAACCAAATGGTGAGGTTGCCTTTGATGATCTTTTTTGGTTGAATTTTAACAATTACAAATCCAAGTCAGAATTGAGTTGTAACATAAAAGGAAGAAAATATGAAAATGGTGAAGATTAGAGATGGTGAAGGCGCCACAAACTAGAGAGTTTGATAAGCCAAGTGAGGTTCGCCACAAGAATCGTGGATTCTTGATAAGAACAAGATGGCTCAACCAAGAACCAAAGAGAGACAATTCCCTCACAAATGGATTTAATCCAAATTCAACATCCAAGTTACCATTTCATGTGTTTGGGCATGTTACATGTAGGGGTGTGGCTGCCAACATTTGGCTTCACCCTTTGTCTTCCCAATGATTCCATAACCCCCACATAACTAGCCTATTCATGACTTACTAAATTCACACTTAACTCAACCACTTAATAGTGACTTATTACCCTCTCTCTATCATTATGTAGCAGCCACACTTATTTCTCAAATTAAAAGTGTAACTCCCACATAATTAACAAAACATAAAAAGTCTAAAAACTTAAAGGAGTTACTATTGGTATGCAAACCAACAAGATTCCTCCCACTATGCACCCAAATTCGAAATTCTTCATAAAACCCAAGTTTATTGCACTTTATTTGCTTGAAATAAACTAGAAAATGATAATATGGGAAGTGGACGACCAAGCCCATCATGGGTCTTCAAGTTGGATGAGATAAGTAACCATTTTGTCCTCCACTCCATCAAGACTTGAACTTGGGCTTGTTTCCGTCAAGGTTGACACTATTTGGTTTAGAACTTCTTGGGCTTTCTTGGTTTGTCTTAGACCCACCAAGTCCTTTTAGTGCTCCTTGGTCCATGCTCCTTATTGGGCTCATATCATTCTTGATGACAAGTTGACTTGCCCCCCTTGGCTCATATCATCTCCTCCTTCTTTGAGTGAATTCGACCTCGAATTGAAACAATCGTCATCACCAAAATTAGATATTGGTGGTCCATCTAAAGTATTCCTCACAATCACATTGGGTGCTTTAGACTTAAGTTCAAAATATATCTCAATAGGAGGTAAAGCAAGAGTGGGTGATTTGTTGAGCATTTTGGAAATCATACAAGTTTCCAAACCATGGGTTACTTCCTTTTGGATGAGATTTCCAAATTTTTGCAAAAAGAGATCATTAGAAGTGTTAGCAACCAAATGAAAATTCTTGTAATAAAATATGCATTGGGGCTGCCTTGAAATTAAAACCCTCTTCTCTTCACTTTTTGTTTCCAAATAACTCTCTTTTTTCTCAATTATTTCCACACTATTTTTCTCATTATTTTTCACACTATTTTTCTCTTTATCATCACTCTTCTTTTCACTCTCTTGTTCTTCTTCCTTTTGATCGTCACTTTTCTTTTCACTCTCTTTTGCTTTTGCCTCATTCTCTTGTTTTGCTTTTTCTCTCTCTCTCTTTCCTCTCATTCTCTTTCTTGTTGGAGTCTTCCACCAACTTCTTCACGTGGTCTTCAAAACTTTCTATTTGTCTTTTCATTCTTTCCTCTTTTCTCAACCTCTTTTTTTCGTTCTCTCTCATCTTCTTGTCACGCCTCTCATGCATTTGCCGGATCCACTCTTCAACCTCTTTCCTATGTTCTTGTACATAGTCAAAATTTTCAAATCGCAACATAGCAAAGAATACAAGTTAGAAAATAAAAAAATATATATGTAAGAACCAATCCACTCACCAAGTGCGCACAATGTATATTTCACTCAATTGGCTTTTTCCACACAAGATGTAATTTTCACTCTTGCCTTTTTCCACTCAATTGTTCTCTTTTAGGCCTTAGAGGAGTCAAACACAATCCACACAAAAATCCAAAAATCAAGTAACAAAAATCACAAAACTTATCAAAACAAAGGAAACAAAAGGAAAGACTAGAAAGGCAAAGCTTTGGAAATAAGAACAAGGAAGAAGGGAAATTTTTTTTTTTTTCAAGAACACAAATTGCTCAAATAGACTTTTCTCTTCCTTTTTTTTTTCAAACTTTGAAGAAGAGAATCACACTTGAAAACTTGTTTTTGAGCAAGAACAACAACACGAAATTTCCGTTCACAAATAGATTCAAAGTGTAATTTTTTTTTGATAGTTTTTGGGTTTAAAAGAAGAAAAGAATAAAGGTATAAGATGAAGAACAAAAACACAGAAAATCCAACCAAAGCCTAAGCTTTGATACCACTTGATGACAACCAAATGGTGAGGTTGCCTTTGATGGTCTTTTTGGTTGAATTTTAACAATTACAAATCCAAGTCAGAATTGAGTTGTAACATAAAAGGAAGAAAATATGAAAATGGTGAAGATTAGAGATGGTGATGGCGCCACAAACTAGAGAGTTTGTTAAGCCAAGTGAGGTTCGCCACAAGAATCGTGGATTCTTGATAAGAACAAGATGGCTCAACCAAGAACCAAAGAGAGACAATTCCCTCACAAATGGATTTAATCCAAATTCAACATCCAAGTTACCATTTCATGTGTTTAGGCATGTTACATGTAGGGGTGTGGCTGCCAACATTTGGCTTCACCCTTTGTCTTCCCAATGATTCCATAACCCCCACATAACTAGCCTATTCATGACTTACTAAATTCACACTTAACTCAACCACTTAATAGTGACTTATTACCCTCTCTCTATCATTATGTAGCAGCCACACTTATTTCTCAAATTAAAAGTGTAACTCCCACATAATTAACAAAACATAAAAAGTCTAAAAACTTAAAGGAGTTACTATTGGTATGCAAACCAACAAGATTCCTCCCACTATGCACCCAAATTCGAAATTCTTCATAAAACCCAAGTTTATTGCACTTTATTTACTTGAAATAAACTAGAAAATGATAATATGGGAAGTGGACGTCCAAGCCCATCATGGGTCTTCAAGTTGGATGAGATAAGTAACCATTTTGTCCTCCACTCCATCAAGACTTGAACTTGGGCTTGTTTCCGTCAAGGTTGACACTATTTGGTTTAGAACTTCTTGGGCTTTCTTGGTTCTTGCTCTTGTCTTAGACCCACCAAGTCCTTTTAGTGCTCCTTGGTCCATGCTCCTTATTGGGCTCATATCATTCTTGATGACAAGTTGGCTTGCCCCCCTTGGCTCATATCAAAACCCTAAACCCTAATTTTGACCCAAAACCCTAAATTTTACTCGAAACCCTAATTTAAACCCAAATCCCTAATTCTAACCCTATTTTTGACCCAAAACCCTCTTTTTAACTCAAAACCCTAATTCAAACCCTAAACCTAATTTTGACCCTAAACCCTACTTTTGACCCAAAGCCCTACTTTTGACCCAAAACCCTAATTCTGACCCCAAACCCTATTTTTAACCCAATACCCTAATTTAGACCCAAAACCCTATTTTTAACCTAAAACCCTAATTCAAACCCTAAACCCTAATTTTGACCCTAAATTTGACCCATAACCTAATTCTAACCCTAATTTAGACCCAAAACCCTTATTCTAACCGTATTTTTGTCCCAAAACCCTTTTTTTAATTCAAATCCCGAAACCTTGATTTTGACCCAAAACCCAAATTTTGACCCAAAACCCTAATTCTAACCCTATTTTAGACCCAAAACTCTAATTCTAACCCTATTTTTGTCCCAAAACCCTAAATCAAACCCTAAACCCAAATTTGGACACAAAACCATTATTTAGACCCAAAACCCAATCCCCAAACCTAAATTTTGACTCAAAACCCGACTATAAACCCACAACCCGAATTCTAACCCTAATTTAAATCCAACACCCGAATTTTAACTCAAAACCCTAATTCCAACACCAAAATTTAAATTTCGTCCCTAAACCCTAAATCTAACCCTAAATTTGACCCATAAACCCAAATTTGGCCAAAACTAACCCTATTTTATTCACCCTAAACCCAAATTTTGTCCCTAAACCCTAAATTTGGACCCCAATTTTAACCCAAATCCTAAAACCTTTTTGACTCAAAACCCTAATTTTAACCCAAAACCCTAATTTTGACCCTAATTTAAACCCAATACCCTAATTTAGACCCAAAACCCTATTTTAACCCAAAACCCTAATTTTAACCAAACCCAAATTTTGATCAAAAACACTAATTCTAACCCAAAACCCTAATTTAGACTCAAACCCTATTTTTAACCCAAAACCATAATTCAAACCCTAAACCCTAATTTTGATCCTAAACCTAAATTTGACCAAAACCCAATTTAGACCCAAAACACCAATTCTAACCCATATTTTCAAACCCTTTTTTAACTCAAAACCCTAAACCTTAAATTTGACATACCTAATTTTGACCAAAACCCTAATTTTAACCAAAACCTAATTTTGTCCCAAAACAGTAATTCAAACCCAAATTTTGAAACTAAACCCTAAATTTGACACAGAACCCTAATTTTGAAAACCTATTTTAACACAAAACCCTAATTCTAACCCTATTTTTGACCCAAAACCCTATTTTTAACTCAAAACCATAATTTTAACCCTAAACTTTTTGACCCAAAACCCTAATTTTGACCCAACTATCCAATATTTACCCAAAACCCAATTTTTAACCCAAACCCCAAACTTTGACCCAAAACCCTATTTTTAACCCAAAACCCTAATTTTCACCCAAACCCTAATTTTGACCAAAAACCTAATTCTAACCAAACCCTATTTTTGACTCAAACCCTATTTTTAACTCAAAACCATAATTCAAACCCTAAACCCTAATTTTGACCATAAACCCTAATTTGACCCACCCACTCACCCAAAACCCTAAATTTGACCCATAACCCTAATTTTGACCCAAAACCCTAATTTTAGACCAAAACCCTAATTTTAACCCAAAGCCCTAAGTTTGACCCAAAACACTAATTCAAACCCTAATTTTGAAACTAAACCCTAAATTTGACACAGAACCCTAATTTTGAAAACCCTATTTTTAACACAAAATCCTAATTCTAATCCTATTTTTGACCCAAAACCCTATTTTTAACTCAAAACCATAATTCAAACCCTAAACACTGATTTTGACCCAAAACCCTAATTTGGACCCAATACCAAAATTTTAACCCAAAACCTTAATTCTAACCCAAAGCCCTAGTTTTGACCCAAAACCCTAATTCAAACTCTAATTTTGACCCTAAACCCTAAATTTGACCCAGAACCCTAATTTTGATCAGAAACCCTACTTTTAACTCAAAACCCTAATTCTAACCCTATTTTGACCCAAAACCCTATTTTTAACTCAAAACCCTAATTCAAACCCAAAACCCTAATTTTGACCCAAAACCATAATTCTAACACTATTTTTGCCAAAAAACTCTATTTTAAACTCAAAACCCTAAACCCTAATTTGGACCCTAAACCCTAAATTTGACCCAGAACCCTAATTAGGACCTGAAACCGTAATTTAAACCCAAAACCCTAATTCTTACCTTATTTTTTACCCTAAACCTTATTTTTAACTCAAAATCCTAACCCTAATTTTAAACCCTAAACCCAAAATTTTAACCCAAAACCCAAATTTTAACCCCCAAAGCCCTAATTTTGACCCAAAACCCAATTTTAAACTCAAAACCCTAATTCAAACCCTAAATCCTAATTTTGATCATAAACCATAATTTTAACCCAAAACCCTATTTTTAACCCAAAGCCCTAATTTTGACCCGAAACCCTAATTTTTATTTTTAACTCAAAACCTTAATTTAAACCCTGAACTCTAATTTTGACCCAAAACCCTAATTTGGACACAATACCAAAATTTTAACCCAAAACACTAATTCTAATCCAAAGCCCTAATTTTAACCCAAAACCCTAATTCAAACTCTAATTTTGACCCTAAACCCTAAATTTGACCCAAAACCCTAATTTTGATCCGAAACCCTAATTTTAACTCAAAACCCTAATTTGAACCCTATTTTGACCCAAAACCATATTTTTAACTCAAAACCCTAATTCAAACCCTAAACCCTAATTTGGACCCAAAACCATAATTCTAACCCTATTTTTGACCCAAAACCATATTTTAAACTCAAAACCCTATTTCAAACCCTAAACCCTAATTTTGACCCAGAACCCTAATTTTTAACCGAAACCCTACTTTTAACCCAAAGCCCTAATTTTGACCCAAAACCCTAATTCACACCCTAATTTTGAAACTAAACCCTAAATTTGACACAAACACAAAACCCTAATTCCAACTCTATTTTTGACCCAAAATCTTATTTTTAACTCAAAACCCAAATTCAAACCCTAAATCTTAATTTTGACCCAAAAACCCTAATTTGGAACCAAAACCCAAAATTTGACACAAAGCCCTAATTTTAACCCAAAGCCTAATTTTGACCTAAAACTCTAATTTTAACCCTATTTTTGACCCAAAACCCTATTTTAAACTCAACCATATTTCAAACCATAAACCCTAATTTTGACACTAAACCCTAAATCTGACCCATATGACCCGAAACCCTAATTTTAAACCAAAACCCTAATTCTAACCCTATTTTTTTCCCAAAACCCTATTTTTAACTCAAAACCTTAATTCTAACACTAAGCCTTAATTTTGACCCAAAACCCTAATTTGGACCCAATTCCCTAATTTTAACCCAAAACCCAAATTTTAACCCCCAAAGCCATTATTTTGATCCTAAACCCTAATTTTAACCCAAAGCCCTAATTTTGACCCGAAACCCTAATTTGAACCCAAAACCCTATTTCTAACCCAGAACCCTAATATTGACCAAAACCCTAATTCTAACCCAAAACCCTAATTTTGACCCTTATACCTAAATTTGACACAACCCTAATTTTGACCTGAAACCCTATATTTTGATCCAAAACCCTAATTTGGACCAAAAACCATAATTTTGACCCAAAACCCTAATTTTAAACCAAAGCCCTAATTTTGACCCGAAACCCTAATTTTGACCCAAAACCCTATTTGTAACTCAAAACCCTAATTCAAACCTTAAACCCTAATTTTGATCGTAAACCCAAAATTTGACCCAAAAACCTAATTTTGATCCAAAAACCTAATTATAACCCAAAACCCTATTTCTCACCCTATTTCTGACATAAAACCTTTTTTTAACTAAAAAGCCAAATTCAAACCCTAAACCCCTTTGTTGGACCCAAAACCCTAATTTTAACCCAAAGCCCTAATTCTGACCCAAAATACTATTTCTAACCCTAAATTTGACCTAGAACCCTAATATTGACCCGAAACCCTAATTCTAACACAAAACCCTAATTTTGACCCTAAAACCTAAATCTGACACAGAACCCTAATTTTGACCCGAAACCCTAAATTTTGATCCAAAACCCTAATTCTTGTCCTATTTTTGACCCAAAACCCTAATTTGGACCAAAAACCATAATTTTGACTCAAAACCCTAATTTTAACCCAAAGCCCTAATTTTGACCCGAAACCCTAATTTTAACCCAAAACCCTAATTCTAACCATATTTTTTTACCCAAAACCATATTTTTAACTCAAAACCTTATTCCAACCCTAAACCCTAATTTGGAAACAAAACCATAATTCTAACCCTATTTTTGACCCAAAACCCTATTTTAAACTCAACACCCTATTTCAAACCCTAAACCCTAATTTTGACCCAAATCACTAAATTTGACCCAGAACCCTAATTTTTACCCGACGCCCTACTTTTGACCCAAAGCCCTAATTTTGACCCAAAACCCTAATTTTGATCCGAAACCCTATTTTTAACACAAAACCCTAATTTTGACCCAAAACCCTAATTTTGACCCGAAACCCTATTTTTAATTCAAAACCCAAATCAAACCCGTAAACCTTAATTTTGAACCAAAACCCTATTTTGGACCCAAAGCCCTAATTTTGACCCAAAACCCTAATTCTAACCCTATTTTTGACCCAAACCCTATTTTAAACTCAAAACCCTATTTCAAACCCAAAACACTAATTTTGACCCAAAACCCTAAATTTGACCCATAACCCTAATTTTGACCCAAAACCCTAATTTTAGACCAAAACCCTAATTTTAACCCAAAGCCCTAAGTTTGACCCAAAACACTAATTCAAACCCTAAATTTGACACAGAACCCTAATTTTGAAAACCCTATTTTTAACACAAAATCCTAATTCTAATCCTATTTTTGACCCAAAACCCTATTTTTAACTCAAAACCATAATTCAAACCCTAAACACTAATTTTGACCCAAAACCCTAATTTGGACCCAATACCAAAATTTTAACCCAAAACCTTAATTCTAACCCAAAGCCCTAGTTTTGACCCAAAACCCTAATTCAAACTATAATTTTGACCCTAAACCCTAAATTTGACCCAGAACCCTAATTTTGATCAGAAACCCTACTTTTAACTCAAAACCCTAATTCTAACCCTATTTTGACCCAAAACCCTATTTTTAACTCAAAACCCTAATTCAAACCCAAAACCCTAATTTTGACCCAAAACCATAATTCTAACACTATTTTTGCCAAAAACTGTTTTAAACTCAAAACCCTAAACCCTAATTTGGACCCTAAACCCTAAATTTGAACCAGAACCCTAATTAGGACCCGAAACCGTAATTTAAACCCAAAACCCTAATTCTTACCTTATTTTTTACCCTAAACCTTATTTTTAACTCAAAACCCTAACCCTAATTTTAAACCCTAAACCCAAATTTTAACCCCCAAAGCCCTAATTTTGACCCAAAACCCAATTTTAAACTCAAAACCCTAATTCAAACCCTAAATCCTAATTTTGATCATAAACCATAATTTTAACCCAAAACCCTATGATGGCGCCACACACTAGAGAGTTTGATAAGCCAAGTGAGGTTCGCCACAAGAATCCTGGATTCTTGATAAGAACAAGATGGCTCAACCAAGAACCAAAGAGAGACAATTCCCTCACAAATGGATTTAATCCAAATTAACCATCCAAGTTACTATTCAATATGAAAATGGAGTGTACAAATAGAGTATTAGGCTGCCAACTTTTTGGCTTCCAAAAGAGATCATAACCCCCACAATAATTAGCCTAATCATGTCACTAAATGACTCACTAATTCCCTCCTTAACTCAGCCTCTAATGGTGAGTTTATTATTCTCTCATAACCATCATTATGTGGCTGCCACACTTTACTTCTCATATTAAAAAGTGTAACTCCCACATAATTAACAAAACAATAAACAAACTAATAACTTATAGGAGTTACTATTGGCATGCAAACCAAAGATTCCTCCTACTAAGCTCCCAAATTCGTGTACAACATGGACTTAAGTGGGCTTGACCCATTTGCAACACTTAGCCAATTTGGACACACACACATAACCCATTACACTTATTGAATTAAAATAAAACAACTAAGTGGACTCATAACTAGAGCACGCCCCATTTGAAAATGATCATGGGTCTTCTAGTTGAATGAGATAGGTAATCAATTGGGGCTCCATTCCATTTGGTCTCATTCTTGGGCTTGCTTCTATCAAAATAGCCCCCATGTAATTAAGAGCTTGTTGGGATTTCTTGTGTCTAACTTTGGTCATGGGCCCACCAAGTCCTTGATTTGATTCTTGATCCATGGTCTTCATTGGGCTCAAATAATTCTTGTTGGAAATTGGACTTGCCCCCCCATGGCTCATATCATACCCTCCTTCTTTAAGAAAATTCGTCCTCGAATTTATGACTTCAATCCCAAGCATGTTATCGATTCTTGTGTTAAGATATCCATACTTTTGGGTAACCATGCAAGTTCCCAAGCCATGGAGTACCTCCCTTGGGATGAACTCTTCCGTTACATCGGTTGTATCAAACTTAAGTTCATAATATATTTCAATAGGAGGTAAAGCATGAGTAGGTGCTTTATTGAGACTTTTGGAATCCTTGAAAGTTTCCCAACCATGGGTGGGGTACTTCCTTTGGGATGAAATCTCCAAATTTCTGCAAAAGAGTTACAACACCACTAGGCAAAGAGAGATCATTAGAAGCATTGGAAATTAAACAAAAGTCCTTGCAATAAATTATGCATTGGGGCTGTCTTGAAATCAAAGCCCTCTTCTCCTCACTTTTTGTTGCCAAAGAACTCTCTTTTTGCTCACTATTTTTCTCTTGCTCATCATTCTTCTTTTCACTCTCTTTTTCTTTTCCCTCTTGATTATCACTCTTCTTTTCACTCTCTTTTTCTTTTTCCTTTTGACCATCACTTTTCTTTTCACTCTCTTTTGCTTTTGCCTCATTCTCTTGTTTTGCTTTCTCTCTCTCTTTCTTCTCATTCTCTTTCTTGTTGGAGTCTTCCACCAACTTCTTCACATGGTCTTCAAAACTTTCCATTTGTCTTTTCATTCTTTCCTCTTTTCTCAACCTCTTTTGTTCGTTCTCTCTCATCCTCTTGTCACGCCTCTCATGCATTTGCCGGATCCACTCTTCAACCTCTTTCCTATGTTCTTGCACATAGTCGAAATTTTCAAATCGCAACATAGCATAAAGAAGAAAAGGAGAAAGGTAGAAGAAGAACAAAACTCAAAATTCAACCAAAGCCTAAGCTTTGATACCACTTGATGACAACCAAATGGCGAGGTTGCCTTGTTGATGATCTTTTTGGTTGAATTTTACCAATTACAAATCCAAGTCAGAATTGAGTTGTATCATAAAAGGAAGAAAATATGAAAATGGTGAAGATTAGAGATGATGATGGCGCCACAAACTAGAGAGTTTGATAAGCCAAGTGAGGTTCGCCACAAGAATCCTGGATTCTTGATAAGAACAAGATGGCTCAACCAAGAACCAAAGAGAGACAATTCCCTCACAAATGGATTTAATCCAAATTCAACATCCAAGTTACTATTCAACATGAAAATGGAGTGTACAAATAGAGTATTAGGCTGCCAACTTTTTGGCTTCCAAAAGAGATCATAACCCCCACAATAATTAGCCTAATCATGTCACTAAATGACTCACTAATTCCCTCCTTAACTCAGCCTCTAATGGTGAGTTTATTATTCTCTCATAACCATCATTATGTGGCTGCCACACTTTACTTCTCATATTAAAAAGTGTAACTCCCACATAATTAACAAAACAATAAACAAACTAATAACTTATAGGAGTTACTATTGGCATGCAAACCAAAGATAAAGATTCCTCCTACTAAGCTCCCAAATTCGTGTACAACATGGACTTAAGTGGGCTTGACCCATTTGCAACACTTAGCCAATTTGGACACACACACATAACCCATTACACTTATTGAATTAAAATAAAACAACTAAGTGGACTCATAACTAGAGCACGCCCCATTTGAAAATGATCATGGGTCTTCTAGTTGAATGAGATAGGTCATCAATTGGGGCTCCATTCCATTTGGTCTCATTCTTGGGCTTGCTTCTATCAAAATAGCCCCCATGTAATTAAGAGCTTGTTGGGATTTCTTGTGTCTAACTTTTGTCATGGGCCCACCAAGTCCTTGATTTGATTCTTGATCCATGGTCTTCATTGGGCTCAAATAATTCTTGTTTGAAATTTGACTTGCCCCCCCATGGCTCATATCATACCCTCCTTCTTTAAGAAAATTCGTCCTCGAATTTATGACTTCAATCCCAAGCATGTTATCGAATCTTGTGTTAAGATATCCATACTTTTGGGTAACCATGCAAGTTCCCAAGCCATGGAGTACCTCCCTTGGGATGAACTCTTCCGTTACATCGGTTGTATCAAACTTAAGTTCATAATATATTTCAATAGGAGGTAAAGCATGAGTAGGTGCTTTATTGAGACTTTTGGAATCCTTGAAAGTTTCCCAACCATGGGTGGGGTACTTCCTTTGGGATGAAATCTCCAAATTTCTGCAAAAGAGTTACAACACCACTAGGCAAAGAGAGATCATTAGAAGCATTGGAAATTAAACAAAAGTCCTTTCAATAAATTATGCATTGGGGCTGTCTTGAAATCAAAGCCCTCTTCTCCTCACTTTTTGTTGCCAAAGAACTCTCTTTTTGCTCACTATTTTTCTCTTGCTCATCATTCTTCTTTTCACTCTCTTTTTCTTTTCCCTCTTGATTATCACTCTTCTTTTCACTCTCTTTTTCTTTTTCCTTTTGACCATCACTTTTCTTTTCACTCTCTTTTGCTTTTGCCTCATTCTCTTGTTTTGCTTTCTCTCTCTCTTTCTTCTCATTCTCTTTCTTGTTGGAGTCTTCCACCAACTTCTTCACATGGTCTTCAAAACTTTCCATTTGTCTTTTCATTCTTTCCTCTTTTCTCAACCTCTTTTGTTCGTTCTCTCTCATCCTCTTGTCACGCCTCTCATGCATTTGCCGGATCCACTCTTCAACCTCTTTCCTATGTTCTTGCACATAGTCGAAATTTTCAAATCGCAACATAGCATAAAGAAGAAAAGGAGAAAGGTAGAAGAAGAACAAAACTCAAAATTCAACCAAAGCCTAAGCTTTGATACCACTTGATGACAACCAAATGGCGAGGTTGCCTTGTTGATGATCTTTTTGGTTGAATTTTACCAATTACAAATCCAAGTCAGAATTGAGTTGTATCATAAAAGGAAGAAAATATGAAAATGGTGAAGATTAGAGATGATGATGGCGCCACAAACTAGAGAGTTTGATAAGCCAAGTGAGGTTCGCCACAAGAATCCTGGATTCTTGATAAGAACAAGATGGCTCAACCAAGAACCAAAGAGAGACAATTCCCTCACAAATGGATTTAATCCAAATTCAACATCCAAGTTACTATTCAACATGAAAATGGAGTGTACAAATAGAGTATTAGGCTGCCAACTTTTTGGCTTCCAAAAGAGATCATAACCCCCACAATAATTAGCCTAATCATGTCACTAAATGACTCACTAATTCCCTCCTTAACTCAGCCTCTAATGGTGAGTTTATTATTCTCTCATAACCATCATTATGTGGCTGCCACACTTTACTTCTCATATTAAAAAGTGTAACTCCCACATAATTAACAAAACAATAAACAAACTAATAACTTATAGGAGTTACTATTGGCATGCAAACCAAAGATAAAGATTCCTCCTACTAAGCTCCCAAATTCATGTACAACATGGACTTAAGTGGGCTTGACCCATTTGCAACACTTAGCCAATTTGGACACACACACATAACCCATTACACTTATTGAATTAAAATAAAACAACTAAGTGGACTCATAACTAGAGCACGCCCCATTTGAAAATGATCATGGGTCTTCTAGTTGAATGAGATAGGTCATCAATTGGGGCTCCATTCCATTTGGTCTCATTCTTGGGCTTGCTTCTATCAAAATAGCCCCCATGTAATTAAGAGCTTGTTGGGATTTCTTGTGTCTAACTTTTGTCATGGGCCCACCAAGTCCTTGATTTGATTCTTGATCCATGGTCTTCATTGGGCTCAAATAATTCTTGTTTGAAATTTGACTTGCCCCCCCCATGGCTCATATCATACCCTCCTTCTTTAAGAAAATTCGTCCTCGAATTTATGACTTCAATCCCAAGCATGTTATCGAATCTTGTGTTAAGATATCCATACTTTTGGGTAACCATGCAAGTTCCCAAGCCATGGAGTACCTCCCTTGGGATGAACTCTTCCGTTACATCGGTTGTATCAAACTTAAGTTCATAATATATTTCAATAGGAGGTAAAGCATGAGTAGGTGCTTTATTGAGACTTTTGGAATCCTTGAAAGTTTCCCAACCATGGGTGGGGTACTTCCTTTGGGATGAAATCTCCAAATTTCTGCAAAAGAGTTACAACACCACTAGGCAAAGAGAGATCATTAGAAGCATTGGAAATTAAACAAAAGTCCTTTCAATAAATTATGCATTGGGGCTGTCTTGAAATCAAAGCCCTCTTCTCCTCACTTTTTGTTGCCAAAGAACTCTCTTTTTGCTCACTATTTTTCTCTTGCTCATCATTCTTCTTTTCACTCTCTTTTTCTTTTCCCTCTTGATTATCACTCCTCTTTTCACTCTCTTTTTCTTTTTCCTTTTGACCATCACTTTTCTTTTCACTCTCTTTTGCTTTTGCCTCATTCTCTTGTTTTGCTTTCTCTCTCTCTTTCTTCTCATTATCTTTCTTGTTGGAGTCTTCCACCAACTTCTTCACATGGTCTTCAAAACTTTCCATTTGTCTTTTCATTCTTTCCTCTTTTCTCAACCTCTTTTGTTCGTTCTCTCTCATCCTCTTGTCACGCCTCTCATGCATTTGCCGGATCCACTCTTCAACCTCTTTCCTATGTTCTTGCACATAGTCGAAATTTTCAAATCGCAACATAGCATAAAGAAGAAAAGGAGAAAGGTAGAAGAAGAACAAAACTCAAAATTCAACCAAAGCCTAAGCTTTGATACCACTTGATGACAACCAAATGGCGAGGTTGCCTTGTTGATGATCTTTTTGGTTGAATTTTACCAATTACAAATCCAAGTCAGAATTGAGTTGTATCATAAAAGGAAGAAAATATGAAAATGGTGAAGATTAGAGATGATGATGGCGCCACAAACTAGAGAGTTTGATAAGCCAAGTGAGGTTCGCCACAAGAATCCTGGATTCTTGATAAGAACAAGATGGCTCAACCAAGAACCAAAGAGAGACAATTCCCTCACAAATGGATTTAATCCAAATTCAACATCCAAGTTACTATTCAACATGAAAATGGAGTGTACAAATAGAGTATTAGGCTGCCAACTTTTTGGCTTCCAAAAGAGATCATAACCCCCACAATAATTAGCCTAATCATGTCACTAAATGACTCACTAATTCCCTCCTTAACTCAGCCTCTAATGGTGAGTTTATTATTCTCTCATAACCATCATTATGTGGCTGCCACACTTTACTTCTCATATTAAAAAGTGTAACTCCCACATAATTAACAAAACAATAAACAAACTAATAACTTATAGGAGTTACTATTGGCATGCAAACCAAAGATAAAGATTCCTCCTACTAAGCTCCCAAATTCATGTACAACATGGACTTAAGTGGGCTTGACCCATTTGCAACACTTAGCCAATTTGGACACACACACATAACCCATTACACTTATTGAATTAAAATAAAACAACTAAGTGGACTCATAACTAGAGCACGCCCCATTTGAAAATGATCATGGGTCTTCTAGTTGAATGAGATAGGTCATCAATTGGGGCTCCATTCCATTTGGTCTCATTCTTGGGCTTGCTTCTATCAAAATAGCCCCCATGTAATTAAGAGCTTGTTGGGATTTCTTGTGTCTAACTTTTGTCATGGGCCCACCAAGTCCTTGATTTGATTCTTGATCCATGGTCTTCATTGGGCTCAAATAATTCTTGTTGGAAATTGGACTTGCCCCCCCACCCCCCCCCGCTCATATCATACCCTCCTTCTTTAAGAAAATTCGTCCTCGAATTTATGACTTCGATCCCAAGCATGTTATCGAATCTTGTGTTAAGATATCCATACTTTTGGGTAACCATGCAAGTTCCCAAGCCATGGAGTACCTCCCTTGGGATGAACTCTTCCGTTACATCGGTTGTATCAAACTTAAGTTCATAATATATTTCAATAGGAGGTAAAGCATGAGTAGGTGCTTTATTGAGACTTTTGGAATCCTTGAAAGTTTCCCAACCATGGGTGGGGTACTTCCTTTGGGATGAAATCTCCAAATTTCTGCAAAAGAGTTACAACACCACTAGGCAAAGAGAGATCATTAGAAGCATTGGAAATTAAACAAAAGTCCTTGCAATAAATTATGCATTGGGGCTGTCTTGAAATCAAAGCCCTCTTCTCCTCACTTTTTGTTGCCAAAGAACTCTCTTTTTGCTCACTATTTTTCTCTTGCTCATCATTCTTCTTTTCACTCTCTTTTTCTTTTCCCTCTTGATTATCACTCTTCTTTTCACTCTCTTTTTCTTTTTCCTTTTGACCATCACTTTTCTTTTCACTCTCTTTTGCTTTTGCCTCA
The DNA here is from genome assembly GCA_030762895.1 of Sophora flavescens. Lineage (NCBI taxonomy): Eukaryota > Viridiplantae > Streptophyta > Magnoliopsida > Fabales > Fabaceae > Sophora > Sophora flavescens. The sequence continues at coordinate 16,034 of JAUPTC010000846.1, read as the reverse complement.
TTCTCTTGTTTTGCTTTCTCTCTCTCTTTCTTCTCATTCTCTTTCTTGTTGGAGTCTTCCACCAACTTCTTCACATGGTCTTCAAAACTTTCCATTTGTCTTTTCATTCTTTCCTCTTTTCTCAACCTCTTTTGTTCGTTCTCTCTCATCCTCTTGTCACGCCTCTCATGCATTTGCCGGATCCACTCTTCAACCTCTTTCCTATGTTCTTGCACATAGTCGAAATTTTCAAATCGCAACATAGCATAAAGAAGAAAAGGAGAAAGGTAGAAGAAGAACAAAACTCAAAATTCAACCAAAGCCTAAGCTTTGATACCACTTGATGACAACCAAATGGCGAGGTTGCCTTGTTGATGATCTTTTTGGTTGAATTTTACCAATTACAAATCCAAGTCAGAATTGAGTTGTATCATAAAAGGAAGAAAATATGAAAATGGTGAAGATTAGAGATGATGATGGCGCCACAAACTAGAGAGTTTGATAAGCCAAGTGAGGTTCGCCACAAGAATCCTGGATTCTTGATAAGAACAAGATGGCTCAACCAAGAACCAAAGAGAGACAATTCCCTCACAAATGGATTTAATCCAAATTCAACATCCAAGTTACTATTCAACATGAAAATGGAGTGTACAAATAGAGTATTAGGCTGCCAACTTTTTGGCTTCCAAAAGAGATCATAACCCCCACAATAATTAGCCTAATCATGTCACTAAATGACTCACTAATTCCCTCCTTAACTCAGCCTCTAATGGTGAGTTTATTATTCTCTCATAACCATCATTATGTGGCTGCCACACTTTACTTCTCATATTAAAAAGTGTAACTCCCACATAATTAACAAAACAATAAACAAACTAATAACTTATAGGAGTTACTATTGGCATGCAAACCAAAGATAAAGATTCCTCCTACTAAGCTCCCAAATTCGTGTACAACATGGACTTAAGTGGGCTTGACCCATTTGCAACACTTAGCCAATTTGGACACACACACATAACCCATTACACTTATTGAATTAAAATAAAACAACTAAGTGGACTCATAACTAGAGCACGCCCCATTTGAAAATGATCATGGGTCTTCTAGTTGAATGAGATAGGTCATCAATTGGGGCTCCATTCCATTTGGTCTCATTCTTGGGCTTGCTTCTATCAAAATAGCCCCCATGTAATTAAGAGCTTGTTGGGATTTCTTGTGTCTAACTTTTGTCATGGGCCCACCAAGTCCTTGATTTGATTCTTGATCCATGGTCTTCATTGGGCTCAAATAATTCTTGTTTGAAATTGGACTTGCCCCCCCCCCCCCCCCCCATGGCTCATATCATACCCTCCTTCTTTAAGAAAATTCGTCCTCGAATTTATGACTTCAATCCCAAGCATGTTATCGAATCTTGTGTTAAGATATCCATACTTTTGGGTAACCATGCAAGTTCCCAAGCCATGGAGTACCTCCCTTGGGATGAACTCTTCCGTTACATCGGTTGTATCAAACTTAAGTTCATAATATATTTCAATAGGAGGTAAAGCATGAGTAGGTGCTTTATTGAGACTTTTGGAATCCTTGAAAGTTTCCCAACCATGGGTGGGGTACTTCCTTTGGGATGAAATCTCCAAATTTCTGCAAAAGAGTTACAACACCACTAGGCAAAGAGAGATCATTAGAAGCATTGGAAATTAAACAAAAGTCCTTGCAATAAATTATGCATTGGGGCTGTCTTGAAATCAAAGCCCTCTTCTCCTCACTTTTTGTTGCCAAAGAACTCTCTTTTTGCTCACTATTTTTCTCTTGCTCATCATTCTTCTTTTCACTCTCTTTTTCTTTTCCCTCTTGATTATCACTCTTCTTTTCACTCTCTTTTTCTTTTTCCTTTTGACCATCACTTTTCTTTTCACTCTCTTTTGCTTTTGCCTCATTCTCTTGTTTTGCTTTCTCTCTCTCTTTCTTCTCATTCTCTTTCTTGTTGGAGTCTTCCACCAACTTCTTCACATGGTCTTCAAAACTTTCCATTTGTCTTTTCATTCTTTCCTCTTTTCTCAACCTCTTTTGTTCGTTCTCTCTCATCCTCTTGTCACGCCTCTCATGCATTTGCCGGATCCACTCTTCAACCTCTTTCCTATGTTCTTGCACATAGTCGAAATTTTCAAATCGCAACATAGCATAAAGAAGAAAAGGAGAAAGGTAGAAGAAGAACAAAACTCAAAATTCAACCAAAGCCTAAGCTTTGATACCACTTGATGACAACCAAATGGCGAGGTTGCCTTGTTGATGATCTTTTTGGTTGAATTTTACCAATTACAAATCCAAGTCAGAATTGAGTTGTATCATAAAAGGAAGAAAATATGAAAATGGTGAAGATTAGAGATGATGATGGCGCCACAAACTAGAGAGTTTGATAAGCCAAGTGAGGTTCGCCACAAGAATCCTGGATTCTTGATAAGAACAAGATGGCTCAACCAAGAACCAAAGAGAGACAATTCCCTCACAAATGGATTTAATCCAAATTCAACATCCAAGTTACTATTCAACATGAAAATGGAGTGTACAAATAGAGTATTAGGCTGCCAACTTTTTGGCTTCCAAAAGAGATCATAACCCCCACAATAATTAGCCTAATCATGTCACTAAATGACTCACTAATTCCCTCCTTAACTCAGCCTCTAATGGTGAGTTTATTATTCTCTCATAACCATCATTATGTGGCTGCCACACTTTACTTCTCATATTAAAAAGTGTAACTCCCACATAATTAACAAAACAATAAACAAACTAATAAATTATAGGAGTTACTATTGGCATGCAAACCAAAGATAAAGATTCCTCCTACTAAGCTCCCAAATTCGTGTACAACATGGACTTAAGTGGGCTTGACCCATTTGCAACACTTAGCCAATTTGGACACACACACATAACCCATTACACTTATTGAATTAAAATAAAACAACTAAGTGGACTCATAACTAGAGCACGCCCCATTTGAAAATGATCATGGGTCTTCTAGTTGAATGAGATAGGTCATCAATTGGGGCTCCATTCCATTTGGTCTCATTCTTGGGCTTGCTTCTATCAAAATAGCCCCCATGTAATTAAGAGCTTGTTGGGATTTCTTGTGTCTAACTTTTGTCATGGGCCCACCAAGTCCTTGATTTGATTCTTGATCCATGGTCTTCATTGGGCTCAAATAATTCTTGTTGGAAATTGGACTTGCCCCCCCCCCCCCCTCATATCATACCCTCCTTCTTTAAGAAAATTCGTCCTCGAATTTATGACTTCAATCCCAAGCATGTTATCGAATCTTGTGTTAAGATATCCATACTTTTGGGTAACCATGCAAGTTCCCAAGCCATGGAGTACCTCCCTTGGGATGAACTCTTCCGTTACATCGGTTGTATCAAACTTAAGTTCATAATATATTTCAATAGGAGGTAAAGCATGAGTAGGTGCTTTATTGAGACTTTTGGAATCCTTGAAAGTTTCCCAACCATGGGTGGGGTACTTCCTTTGGGATGAAATCTCCAAATTTCTGCAAAAGAGTTACAACACCACTAGGCAAAGAGAGATCATTAGAAGCATTGGAAATTAAACAAAAGTCCTTGCAATAAATTATGCATTGGGGCTGTCTTGAAATCAAAGCCCTCTTCTCCTCACTTTTTGTTGCCAAAGAACTCTCTTTTTGCTCACTATTTTTCTCTTGCTCATCATTCTTCTTTTCACTCTCTTTTTCTTTTCCCTCTTGATTATCACTCTTCTTTTCACTCTCTTTTTCTTTTTCCTTTTGACCATCACTTTTCTTTTCACTCTCTTTTGCTTTTGCCTCATTCTCTTGTTTTGCTTTCTCTCTCTCTTTCTTCTCATTCTCTTTCTTGTTGGAGTCTTCCACCAACTTCTTCACATGGTCTTCAAAACTTTCCATTTGTCTTTTCATTCTTTCCTCTTTTCTCAACCTCTTTTGTTCGTTCTCTCTCATCCTCTTGTCACGCCTCTCATGCATTTGCCGGATCCACTCTTCAACCTCTTTCCTATGTTCTTGCACATAGTCGAAATTTTCAAATCGCAACATAGCATAAAGAAGAAAAGGAGAAAGGTAGAAGAAGAACAAAACTCAAAATTCAACCAAAGCCTAAGCTTTGATACCACTTGATGACAACCAAATGGCGAGGTTGCCTTGTTGATGATCTTTTTGGTTGAATTTTACCAATTACAAATCCAAGTCAGAATTGAGTTGTATCATAAAAGGAAGAAAATATGAAAATGGTGAAGATTAGAGATGATGATGGCGCCACAAACTAGAGAGTTTGATAAGCCAAGTGAGGTTCGCCACAAGAATCCTGGATTCTTGATAAGAACAAGATGGCTCAACCAAGAACCAAAGAGAGACAATTCCCTCACAAATGGATTTAATCCAAATTCAACATCCAAGTTACTATTCAACATGAAAATGGAGTGTACAAATAGAGTATTAGGCTGCCAACTTTTTGGCTTCCAAAAGAGATCATAACCCCCACAATAATTAGCCTAATCATGTCACTAAATGACTCACTAATTCCCCCCTTAACTCAGCCTCTAATGGTGAGTTTATTATTCTCTCATAACCATCATTATGTGGCTGCCACACTTTACTTCTCATATTAAAAAGTGTAACTACCACATAATTAACAAAACAATAAACAAACTAATAAATTATAGGAGTTACTATTTGCATGCAAAACAAAGATAAAGATTCCTCCTACTAAGCTCCCAAATTCGTGTACAACATGGACTTAAGTGGGCTTGACCCATTTGCAACACTTAGCCAATTTGGACACACACACATAACCCATTACACTTATTGAATTAAAATAAAACAACTAAGTGGACTCATAACTAGAGCACGCCCCATTTGAAAATGATCATGGGTCTTCTAGTTGAATGAGATAGGTCATCAATTGGGGCTCCATTCCATTTGGTCTCATTCTTGGGCTTGCTTCTATCAAAATAGCCCCCATGTAATTAAGAGCTTGTTGGGATTTCTTGTGTCTAACTTTTGTCATGGGCCCACCAAGTCCTTGATTTGATTCTTGATCCATGGTCTTCATTGGGCTCAAATAATTCTTGTTGGAAATTGGACTTGCCCCCCCCCCCCCCCATGGCTCATATCATACCCTCCTTCTTTAAGAAAATTCGTCCTCGAATTTATGACTTCAATCCCAAGCATGTTATCGAATCTTGTGTTAAGATATCCATACTTTTGGGTAACCATGCAAGTTCCCAAGCCATGGAGTACCTCCCTTGGGATGAACTCTTCCGTTACATCGGTTGTATCAAACTTAAGTTCATAATATATTTCAATAGGAGGTAAAGCATGAGTAGGTGCTTTATTGAGACTTTTGGAATCCTTGAAAGTTTCCCAACCATGGGTGGGGTACTTCCTTTGGGATGAAATCTCCAAATTTCTGCAAAAGAGTTACAACACCACTAGGCAAAGAGAGATCATTAGAAGCATTGGAAATTAAACAAAAGTCCTTGCAATAAATTATGCATTGGGGCTGTCTTGAAATCAAAGCCCTCTTCTCCTCACTTTTTGTTGCCAAAGAACTCTCTTTTTGCTCACTATTTTTCTCTTGCTCATCATTCTTCTTTTCACTCTCTTTTTCTTTTCCCTCTTGATTATCACTCTTCTTTTCACTCTCTTTTTCTTTTTCCTTTTGACCATCACTTTTCTTTTCACTCTCTTTTGCTTTTGCCTCATTCTCTTGTTTTGCTTTCTCTCTCTCTTTCTTCTCATTCTCTTTCTTGTTGGAGTCTTCCACCAACTTCTTCACATGGTCTTCAAAACTTTCCATTTGTCTTTTCATTCTTTCCTCTTTTCTCAACCTCTTTTGTTCGTTCTCTCTCATCCTCTTGTCACGCCTCTCATGCATTTGCCGGATCCACTCTTCAACCTCTTTCCTATGTTCTTGCACATAGTCGAAATTTTCAAATCGCAACATAGCATAAAGAAGAAAAGGAGAAAGGTAGAAGAAGAAACAAAACTCAAAATTCAACCAAAGCCTAAGCTTTGATACCACTTGATGACAACCAAATGGCGAGGTTGCCTTGTTGATGATCTTTTTGGTTGAATTTTACCAATTACAAATCCAAGTCAGAATTGAGTTGTATCATAAAAGGAAGAAAATATGAAAATGGTGAAGATTAGAGATGATGATGGCGCCACAAACTAGAGAGTTTGATAAGCCAAGTGAGGTTCGCCACAAGAATCCTGGATTCTTGATAAGAACAAGATGGCTCAACCAAGAACCAAAGAGAGACAATTCCCTCACAAATGGATTTAATCCAAATTCAACATCCAAGTTACTATTCAACATGAAAATGGAGTGTACAAATAGAGTATTAGGCTGCCAACTTTTTGGCTTCCAAAAGAGATCATAACCCCCACAATAATTAGCCTAATCATGTCACTAAATGACTCACTAATTCCCTCCTTAACTCAGCCTCTAATGGTGAGTTTATTATTCTCTCATAACCATCATTATGTGGCTGCCACACTTTACTTCTCATATTAAAAAGTGTAACTCCCACAGAATTAACAAAACAATAAACAAACTAACAAATTATAGGAGTTACTATTGGCATGCAAACCAAAGATTCCTCCTACTAAGCTCCCAAATTCGTGTACAACATGGACTTAAGTGGGCTTGACCCATTTGCAACACTTAGCCAATTTGGACACACACACATAACCCATTACACTTATTGAATTAAAATAAAACAACTAAGTGGACTCATAACTAGAGCACGCCCCATTTGAAAATGATCATGGGTCTTCTAGTTGAATGGGATAGGTCATCAATTGGGGCTCCATTCCATTTGGTCTCATTCTTGGGCTTGCTTCTATCAAAATAGCCCCCATGTAATTAAGAGCTTGTTGGGATTTCTTGTGTCTAACTTTTGTCATGGGCCCACCAAGTCCTTGATTTGATTCTTGATCCATGGTCTTCATTGGGCTCAAATAATTCTTGTTTGAAATTGGACTTGCCCCCCCACCCCCCCCCGATCATATCATACCCTCCTTCTTTAAGAAAATTCGTCCTCGAATTTATGACTTCAATCCCAAGCATGTTATCGAATCTTGTGTTAAGATATCCATACTTTTGGGTAACCATGCAAGTTCCCAAGCCATGGAGTACCTCCCTTGGGATGAACTCTTCCGTTACATCGGTTGTATCAAACTTAAGTTCATAATATATTTCAATAGGAGGTAAAGCATGAGTAGGTGCTTTATTGAGACTTTTGGAATCCTTGAAAGTTTCCCAACCATGGGTGGGGTACTTCCTTTGGGATGAAATCTCCAAATTTCTGCAAAAGAGTTACAACACCACTAGGCAAAGAGAGATCATTAGAAGCATTGGAAATTAAACAAAAGTCCTTGCAATAAATTATGCATTGGGGCTGTCTTGAAATCAAAGCCCTCTTCTCCTCACTTTTTGTTGCCAAAGAACTCTCTTTTTGCTCACTATTTTTCTCTTGCTCATCATTCTTCTTTTCACTCTCTTTTTCTTTTCCCTCTTGATTATCACTCTTCTTTTCACTCTCTTTTTCTTTTTCCTTTTGACCATCACTTTTCTTTTCACTCTCTTTTGCTTTTGCCTCATTCTCTTGTTTTGCTTTCTCTCTCTCTTTCTTCTCATTCTCTTTCTTGTTGGAGTCTTCCACCAACTTCTTCACATGGTCTTCAAAACTTTCCATTTGTCTTTTCATTCTTTCCTCTTTTCTCAACCTCTTTTGTTCGTTCTCTCTCATCCTCTTGTCACGCCTCTCATGCATTTGCCGGATCCACTCTTCAACCTCTTTCCTATGTTCTTGCACATAGTCGAAATTTTCAAATCGCAACATAGCATAAAGAAGAAAAGGAGAAAGGTAGAAGAAGAACAAAACTCAAAATTCAACCAAAGCCTAAGCTTTGATACCACTTGATGACAACCAAATGGCGAGGTTGCCTTGTTGATGATCTTTTTGGTTGAATTTTACCAATCCAAGTCAGAATTGAGTTGTATCATAAAAGGAAGAAAATATGAAAATGGTGAAGATTAGAGATGATGATGGCGCCACAAACTAGAGAGTTTGATAAGCCAAGTGAGGTTCGCCACAAGAATCCTGGATTCTTGATAAGAACAAGATGGCTCAACCAAGAACCAAAGAGAGACAATTCCCTCACAAATGGATTTAATCCAAATTCAACATCCAAGTTACTATTCAACATGAAAATGGAGTGTACAAATAGAGTATTAGGCTGCCAACTTTTTGGCTTCCAAAAGAGATCATAACCCCCACAATAATTAGCCTAATCATGTCACTAAATGACTCACTAATTCCCTCCTTAACTCAGCCTCTAATGGTGAGTTTATTATTCTCTCATAACCATCATTATGTGGCTGCCACACTTTACTTCTCATATTAAAAAGTGTAACTCCCACATAATTAACAAAACAATAAACAAACTAATAACTTATAGGAGTTACTATTGGCATGCAAACCAAAGATAACACCTACTAAGCTCCCAAATTCGTGTACAACATGGACTTAAGTGGGCTTGACCCATTTGCAACACTTAGCCAATTTGGACACACACACATAACCCATTACACTTATTGAATTAAAATAAAACAACTAAGTGGACTCATAACTAGAGCACGCCCCATTTGAAAATGATCATGGGTCTTCTAGTTGAATGAGATAGGTCATCAATTGGGGCTCCATTCCATTTGGTCTCATTCTTGGGCTTGCTTCTATCAAAATAGCCCCCATGTAATTAAGAGCTTGTTGGGATTTCTTGTGTCTAACTTTTGTCATGGGCCCACCAAGTCCTTGATTTGATTCTTGATCCATGGTCTTCATTGGGCTCAAATAATTCTTGTTGGAAATTAGACTTGCCCCCCCCCCCCGGCTCATATCATACCCTCCTTCTTTAAGAAAATTCGTCCTCGAATTTATGACTTCAATCCCAAGCATGTTATCGAATCTTGTGTTAAGATATCCATACTTTTGGGTAACCATGCAAGTTCCCAAGCCATGGAGTACCTCCCTTGGGATGAACTCTTCCGTTACATCGGTTGTATCAAACTTAAGTTCATAATATATTTCAATAGGAGGTAAAGCATGAGTAGGTGCTTTATTGAGACTTTTGGAATCCTTGAAAGTTTCCCAACCATGGGTGGGGTACTTCCTTTGGGATGAAATCTCCAAATTTCTGCAAAAGAGTTACAACACCACTAGGCAAAGAGAGATCATTAGAAGCATTGGAAATTAAACAAAAGTCCTTGCAATAAATTATGCATTGGGGCTGTCTTGAAATCAAAGCCCTCTTCTCCTCACTTTTTGTTGCCAAAGAACTCTCTTTTTGCTCACTATTTTTCTCTTGCTCATCATTCTTCTTTTCACTCTCTTTTTCTTTTCCCTCTTGATTATCACTCTTCTTTTCACTCTCTTTTTCTTTTTCCTTTTGACCATCACTTTTCTTTTCACTCTCTTTTGCTTTTGCCTCATTCTCTTGTTTTGCTTTCTCTCTCTCTTTCTTCTCATTCTCTTTCTTGTTGGAGTCTTCCACCAACTTCTTCACATGGTCTTCAAAACTTTCCATTTGTCTTTTCATTCTTTCCTCTTTTCTCAACCTCTTTTGTTCGTTCTCTCTCATCCTCTTGTCACGCCTCTCATGCATTTGCCGGATCCACTCTTCAACCTCTTTCCTATGTTCTTGCACATAGTCGAAATTTTCAAATCGCAACATAGCATAAAGAAGAAAAGGAGAAAGGTAGAAGAAGAACAAAACTCAAAATTCAACCAAAGCCTAAGCTTTGATACCACTTGATGACAACCAAATGGCGAGGTTGCCTTGTTGATGATCTTTTTGGTTGAATTTTACCAATTACAAATCCAAGTCAGAATTGAGTTGTATCATAAAAGGAAGAAAATATGAAAATGGTGAAGATTAGAGATGATGATGGCGCCACAAACTAGAGAGTTTGATAAGCCAAGTGAGGTTCGCCACAAGAATCCTGGATTCTTGATAAGAACAAGATGGCTCAACCAAGAACCAAAGAGAGACAATTCCCTCACAAATGGATTTAATCCAAATTCAACATCCAAGTTACTATTCAACATGAAAATGGAGTGTACAAATAGAGTATTAGGCTGCCAACTTTTTGGCTTCCAAAAGAGATCATAACCCCCACAATAATTAGCCTAATCATGTCACTAAATGACTCACTAATTCCCTCCTTAACTCAGCCTCTAATGGTGAGTTTATTATTCTCTCATAACCATCATTATGTGGCTGCCACACTTTACTTCTCATATTAAAAAGTGTAACTCCCACATAATTAACAAAACAATAAACAAACTAATAACTTATAGGAGTTACTATTGGCATGCAAACCAAAGATAAAGATTCCTCCTACTAAGCTCCCAAATTCGTGTACAACATGGACTTAAGTGGGCTTGACCCATTTGCAACACTTAGCCAATTTGGACACACACACATAACCCATTACACTTATTGAATTAAAATAAAACAACTAAGTGGACTCATAACTAGAGCACGCCCCATTTGAAAATGATCATGGGTCTTCTAGTTGAATGAGATAGGTCATCAATTGGGGCTCCATTCCATTTGGTCTCATTCTTGGGCTTGCTTCTATCAAAATAGCCCCCATGTAATTAAGAGCTTGTTGGGATTTCTTGTGTCTAACTCTTGTCATGGGCCCACCAAGTCCTTGATTTGATTCTTGATCCATGGTCTTCATTGGGCTCAAATAATTCTTGTTGGAAATTGGACTTGCCCCCCCCCCCCCCATGGCTCATATCATACCCTCCTTCTTTAAGAAAATTCGTCCTCGAATTTATGACTTCAATCCCAAGCATGTTATCGAATCTTGTGTTAAGATATCCATACTTTTGGGTAACCATGCAAGTTCCCAAGCCATGGAGTACCTCCCTTGGGAGGAACTCTTCCGTTACATCGGTTGTATCAAACTTAAGTTCATAATATATTACAATAGGAGGTAAAGCATGAGTAGGTGCTTTATTGAGACTTTTGGAATCCTTGAAAGTTTCCCAACCATGGGGTACTTCCTTTGGGATGAAATCTCCAAATTTCTGCAAAAGAGTTACAACACCACTAGGCAAAGAGAGATCATTAGAAGCATTGGAAATTAAACAAAAGTCCTTGCAATAAATTATGCATTGGGGCTGTCTTGAAATCAAAGCCCTCTTCTCCTCACTTTTTGTTGCCAAAGAACTCTCTTTTTGCTCACTATTTTTCTCTTGCTCATCATTCTTCTTTTCACTCTCTTTTTCTTTTCCCTCTTGATTATCACTCTCTTTTTCTTTTTCCTTTTGACCATCACTTTTCTTTTCACTCTCTTTTGCTTTTGCCTCATTCTCTTGTTTTGCTTTCTCTCTCTCTTTCTTCTCATTCTCTTTCTTGTTGGAGTCTTCCACCAACTTCTTCACATGGTCTTCAAAACTTTCCATTTGTCTTTTCATTCTTTCCTCTTTTCTCAACCTCTTTTGTTCGTTCTCTCTCATCCTCTTGTCACGCCTCTCATGCATTTGCCGGATCCACTCTTCAACCTCTTTCCTATGTTCTTGCACATAGTCGAAATTTTCAAATCGCAACATAGCAAAAAGAAGAAAAGGAGAAAGGTAGAAGAAGAACAAAACTCAAAATTCAACCAAAGCCTAAGCTTTGATACCACTTGATGACAACCAAATGGTGAGGTTGCCTTGTTGATGATCTTTTTGGTTGAATTTTACCAATCCAAGTCAGAATTGAGTTGTATCATAAAAGGAAGAAAATATGAAAATGGTGAAGATTAGAGATGATGATGGCGCCACAAACTAGAGAGTTTGATAAGCCAAGTGAGGTTCGCCACAAGAATCCTGGATTCTTGATAAGAACAAGATGGCTCAACCAAGAACCAAAGAGAGACAATTCCCTCACAAATGGATTTAATCCAAATTCAACATCCAAGTTACTATTCAACATGAAAATGGAGTGTACAAATGGAGTATTAGGCTGCCAACTTTTTGGCTTCCAAAAGAGATCATAACCCCCACAATAATTAGCCTAATCATGTCACTAAATGACTCATTAATTCCCTCCTTAACTCAGCCTCTAATGGTGAGTTTATTATTCTCTCATAACCATCATTATGTGGCTGCCACACTTTACTTCTCATATTAAAAAGTGTAACTCCCACATAATTAACAAAACAATAAACAAACTAATAACTTATAGGAGTTACTATTGGCATGCAAACCAAAGATTCCTCCTACTAAGCTCCCAAATTTGTGTACAACATGGACTTAAGTGGGCTTGACCCATTTGCAACACTTAGCCAATTTGGACACACACACATAACCCATTACACTTATTGTATTAAAATAAAACAATTAAGAGGACTCCTAACTAGAGCACGCCCCATTTGAAAATGATCATGGGTCTTCTAGTTGAATGAGATAGGTCATCAATTGGGGCTCCATTCCATTTGGTCTCATTCTTGGGCTTGCTTCTATCAAAATAGCCCCCATGTAATTAAGAGCTTGTTGGGATTTCTTGTGTCTAACTCTTGTCATGGGCCCACCAAGTTCTTGATTTGATTCTTGATCCATGGTTTTCATTGGGCTCAAATAATTCTTGTTGGAAATGGGACTTGACCCCCCCCCCCATGACCATGACCCATATCATACCCTCCTTCTTTAAGAAAATTCGTCCTCGAATTTATGACTTCAATCCCAAGCATGTTATCGAATCTTGTGTTAAGATATCCATACTTTTGGGTAACCATGCAAGTTCCCAAGCCATGGAGTACCTCCCTTGGGATGAACTCTTCCGTTACATCGGTTGTATCAAACTTAAGTTCATAATATATTTCAATAGGAGGTAAAGCATGAGTAGGTGCTTTATTGAGACTTTTGGAATCCTTGAAAGTTTCCCAACCATGGGGTACTTCCTTTGGGATGAAATCTCCAAATTTCTGCAAAAGAGTTACAACACCACTAGGCAAAGAGAGATCATTAGAAGCATTGGAAATTAAACAAAAGTCCTTGCAATAAATTATGCATTGGGGCTGTCTTGAAATCAAAGCCCTCTTCTCCTCACTTTTTGTTGCCAAAGAACTCTCTTTTTGCTCACTATTTTTCTCTTGCTCATCATTCTTCTTTTCACTCTCTTTTTCTTTTCCCACTTGATTATCACTCTTCTTTTCACTCTCTTTTTCTTTTTCCTTTTGACCATCACTTTTCTTTTCACTCTCTTTTGCTTTTGTCTCATTCTCTTGTTTTGCTTTCTCTCTCTCTTTCTTCTCATTCTCTTTCTTGTTGGAGTCTTCCACCAACTTCTTCACATGGTCTTCAAAACTTTCCATTTGTCTTTTCATTCTTTCCTCTTTTCTCAACCTCTTTTGTTCGTTCTCTCTCATCCTCTTGTCACGCCTCTCATGCATTTGCCGGATCCACTCTTCAACCTCTTTCCTATGTTCTTGCACATAGTCGAAATTTTCAAATCGCAACATAGCAAAAAGAAGAAAAGGAGAAAGGTAGAAGAAGAACAAAACTCAAATTTCAACCAAAGCCTAAGCTTTGATACCACTTGATGACAACCAAATGGTGAGGTTGCCTTGTTGATGATCTTTTTGGTTGAAGTTTACCAATCCAAGTCAGAATTGAGTTGTATCATAAAAGGAAGAAAATATGAAAATGGTGAAGATTAGAGATGATGATGGCGCCACAAACTAGAGAGTTTGATAAGCCAAGTGAGGTTCGCCACAAGAATCCTGGATTCTTGATAAGAACAAGATGGCTCAACCAAGAACCAAAGAGAGACAATTCCCTCACAAATGGATTTAATCCAAATTCAACATCCAAGTTACTATTCAACATGAAAATGGAGTGTACAAATAGAGTATTAGGCTGCCAACTTTTTGGCTTCCAAAAGAGATAATAACCCCCACAATAATTAGCCTAATCATGTCACTAAATGACTCATTAATTCCCTCCTTAACTCAGCCTCTAATGGTGAGTTTATTATTCTCTCATAACCATCATTATGTGGCTGCCACACTTTACTTCTCATATTAAAAAGTGTAACTCCCACATAATTAACAAAACAATAAACAAACTAATAACTTATAGGAGTTACTATGGGCATGCAAACCAAAGATTCCTCCTACTAAGCTCCCAAATTCGTGTACAACATGGACTTAAGTGGGCTTGACCCATTTGCAACACTTAGCCAATTTGGACACACACAATAACCCATTACACTTATTGAATTAAAATAAAACAACTAAGTGGACTCATAACTAGAGCACGCCCCATTTGAAAATGATCATGGGTCTTCTAGTTGAATGAGATAGGTCATCAATTGGGGCTCCATTCCATTTGGTCTCATTCTTGGGCTTGCTTCTATCAAAATAGCCCCCATGTAATTAAGAGCTTGTTGGGATTTCTTGTGTCTACCTTTTGTCATGGGCCCACCAAGTCCTTGATTTGATTCTTGATCCATGGTCTTCATTGGGCTCAAATAATTCTTGTTGGAACTTGGACTTGCGCCCCCGCCATGGCTCATATCATACCCTCTCCTTCTTAAGAAAATTCGTCCTTGAATTTATGACTTCAATCCCAAGCATGTTATCGAATCTTGTGTTAAGATATCCATACTTTTGGGTAACCATGCAAGTTCCCAAGACATGGAGTAACTCCCTTGGGATGAACTCTTCCGTTACATCGGTTGTATCAAACTTAAGTTCATAATATATTTCAATAGGAGGTAAAGCATGAGTAGGTGTTTTATTGAGACTTTTGGAATCCTTGAAAGTTTCCCAACCATGGGGTACTTCCTTTGGGATGAAATCTCCAAATTTCTGCAAAAGAGTTACAACACCACTAGGCAAAGAGAGATCATTAGAAGCATTGGAAATTAAACAAAAGTCCTTGCAATAAATTATGCATTGGGGCTGTCTTGAAATCAAAGCCCTCTTCTCCTCACTTTTTGTTGCCAAAGAACTCTCTTTTTGCTCACTATTTTTCTCTTGCTCATCATTCTTCTTTTCACTCTCTTTTTCTTTTCCCTCTTGATTATCACTCTTCTTTTCACTCTCTTTTTCTTTTCCTTTTGACCATCACTTTTCTTTTCACTCTCTTTTGCTTTTGCCTCATTCTCTTGTTTTGCTTTCTCTCTCTCTTTCTTCTCATTCTCTTCTTGTTGGAGTCTTCCACCAACTTCTTCACGTGGTCTTCAAAACTTTCCATTTGTCTTTCATTCTTTCCTCTTTTCTCAACCTCTTTTGTTCGCTCTCTCTCATCCTCTTGTCACGCCTCTCATGAATTTGCTGGATCCAACTCTTTCAACCTCTTTCCTATGTTCTTGCACATAGTCCGAAATTTTCAAATCCCATAGCAAAAATAAGAAAAGGAGAAAGGTAGAAGAAGAACAAAACTCAAAATTCAACCAAAGCCTAAGCTTTGATACCACTTGATGACAACCAAATGGTGAGGTTGCCTTGTTGATGATCTTTTTGGTTGAATTTTACCAATCCAAGTCAGAATTGAGTTGTATCATAAAAGGAAGAAAATATGAAAATGGTGAAGATTGAGATGATGATGGCGCCACAAACTAGAGAGTTTGATAAGCCAAGTGAGGTTCATACAAGAATCCTGGATTCTTGATAAGAACAAGATGGCTCAACCAAGAACCAAGAGAGACAATTCCCCCTCACAAATGGATTTAATCCAAATTCAACATCCAAGTTACTATTCAACATGAAAATGGAGTGTACAAATAGAGTATTAGGCTGCCAACTTTTTGGCTTCCAAAGAGATCATAACCCCCACAATAATTAGCCTAATCATGTCACTAAATGACTCACTAATTCCCTCCTTAACTCAGCTTCTAATGGTGAGTTTATTATTCTCTAATAACCATCATTATGTGGCTGCCACACTTTACTTCTCATATTAAAAGTGTAACTCCACATAATTAACAAAACAATAAACAAACT
>JAUPTC010000845.1:0-34337 GCA_030762895.1 Sophora flavescens | reverse complement strand
AAAAGTCTTTTTCCTTCTTTCCTTCTATTATATCCTTGGTGAGGTCCATCTAAAATGACCATTCTTCTTCTTCTTCACTACATCTTTATCTCATAAGCTCAATCATATCAAAAGAAAACAAATCTTTATGAAAAATCCAACTTTTGCAAAATTAGTTTTTAGGTTTAGAAACATTCATTAAGCAATGATTGATAGGTTGAAAAATAAAGCAGATCTAAGTGAATAGCAAGAAATTCTTACTTTTTCTCTATCAAAATGAAATCAAAGTTACAGGTATTTAACTACTACTATAATTACACATTTCAAAATCATTTAAATTAACATTATCTAAACAATATTTATTCTATCCAAATCATTTTATCAATAAAGTATGTAAATATAATTTAGCTACGATAAAATTCACATTTACTCAAAATCAAATTTTAAACTTAGTTTTTCAAAATTCACTGTTGCAAACTATAATCCAAATAGACACGGAATCATGGTTCACAATCCAAATTCTTGTTCCATATGTTTTGGATAGGTTATTTTGACAACAGGGCTGTTTATGAAACTAAGATGATGTGACCCCAGTAAGCTAAGTTTCCCCCCCAACCCACCCCAAATCCATATATACCCAACCGTATTGCATATCTAATATTTGAAAACCAATAAAGTTGAAATTAAAGTGATGTGGCATGTAACCGATCGAAAAGAAACATCATTCAATTACACCATAATATTTCTACGAGCTTATGGGTGTATATGTAATAAAAGAGCTAGTTTACAGAACTTCAATTAAAATCAATTATCATATATTCTTATAATCAAATGTTTCGCATAAAAATAAGAAAGTTTTACATTGGATTGTATTTAGAAGGACATCTAGCTAGAATATTATCTGTGCTTTTCTAATTTTGACAATATCTTACATGCATGATTGCATTCTGATACTACCAAACCTATTGTATACTATCTATGTTAATATAACCAAAATGATAAGCTATACTTGTACCAAAATGCTATATAACTAGAAAAAATTAGTTAAAATTTTGATAGACTTAATGGTTGTGGATAAAGTAAAATGGCAAGGATCAATCATTCATCCCAGACCGATCAAAATTTCTGATTGAAAATTTCTAGACGCGTAGCATTTTTATGGGGAAAAATAAGTACCCAAGCCAAATAACAATTGGGAGACATATATAATATGGCATTTGTATTAACCTTACATGTTTTGGCCGACTTTGCTTTCATACTTTAAAGTGTTTATCCTCGATTAAAAATAATATATTCAATGCTGTCCAACTAAACGAAACTAATATGAGCTTCAAGTTTGAACACTATTTTTTCTTTTACAAACGATACACTTTTTTTATGGTTTTATTCTTCGTTTTTGTCATATATATGGGGGGTTCTTTGGCCAATAGTACCCAATAACGCCAAACCTTATGGTCAAGCTTCTAGCTAGAGGGACCTTCATCTTTTATTATTTGGGTTGAAATACTTTGACGTTTCCTATTCTTTTAATTGAATGAGGAAAATTCGGGAAAAGAATTAGCTATTAAATTAGTTAAGAGATAGGAAGGTGACAGAAAAAGAAGCAAGCGATTTGAATCTTATCACCTCTGATGGTTTTGATTAATGAAATCATCTTTTATCTAAAAAGAAAAAGCACATTAATTAAAAGCAGTCCAATCCAATCAAGTCCTTAATTATACATATATAATTCCTGTATCACTAAAAAAACCACAGGGCCCTAATTTAATTTTATGCTAACAATGCATAAATTAAAGATATCAACTGAGAATTTCAGATCATTTTCATTTTCATACTTGAACACAAGTACAAAAAAACTTTGATGACCTTGGACCCAATTAATTAACATTGGTGATATTGTATATAGTACAAACTCTTTTTTGAAGCACAGGCTAGCAAGTTTATTTATGTCACATAATTAAGTTGTAAAATTAGTTAGCATGGTACGTAATGGGGTTATGGAAGGGTCGTGAAACCGGACTCAACTAACCCACTAGTTAATGTGAAGGAACCAGCTTACATGCAATAGGGACAGTACCCGTTGGTGAGTTGACAGTGCATAATAATAATTGTACACCAATTTCATTTTGAAGAAATTACAACGATACATAGACACGAGAGAGAAGAAGCACATGGTCCAAGGGAAAAAGCTACCAGCTGAAGAAACCAAACAAACGCTACCACCCTTTAAGATGTCTTTGGTTCTAGTAATGAAAGCTTAAAATGGTCTCTGAATATTTGGTATTTGGAAAGATGCTGCTTCTGGTTTCTGCTCCCACTAAACTACTGCGATGGCCCTGATTCAGATGCAAAAGATTCATCCATCATGAATAGAGTTTGTTTGTATCTGTGCGCTTGAGAGGGACGACTGAGTCTGTGACTGTCATTAACCCCTTACAACACTGGCACTGAAAAACATGCTGCTTTTTATTCACATTTATTTATAACTCACCAGAATACCAGTCTTCAAACCAAGGAAGAACTATATCTAATACTCAAACTCATTCCTCTCTCTCTCTACATCATCACCAGTGTTTCTGCACTGTATTCATTTCCTTTTCCTTTTTTTTTATTGAGTCCTGTTATTTATTTAAATAATTAAGTAATATATAACATATTTGTTTTATCTTTGTATATGATAGAATTATATCCAGTTAAATTTATATTAAGCATAATGTCTCGCCCAAGTGTTATATTTAAGATGTAAAAGAATATTTTCTTTTGTATGCTTTATTTTGGTCAGTACAGTTCTTTAATGTTAGTGAAATGCTAGTCTTCTCTGGTTTCTTAATTTCTGGCCTACTTGACCAACAAAAATCTACACATAGTCCAAACAGAAAATACAAAACTAAAGGGTAGGGAATTCAGTGTATTCTGATAAGTGATAACCTATCCCATTATATATTCGTACGTACTTTTTGATTTGACATCTAAATACTTACTCGGATTTCATTTAATAAATCTTTATGGAATGAATTTATTAAATTTAATTAACATAATGCATATATAAACTAAATACCTATAGATATGTAATTTTTTTAATCTAAATTTATGCAATAATTATCAAATAAATTCTAGAATTTAATTGTCTTAATCTACTTAATGAGAACTTCACTGTCAATACGAAATTATTAAATGAAGTAAGCATGATAAGATTCCTCCTCCTTGTATTTATATTTATATTTATATATAATTTTTTTTTACTTTTTTTATAAATATATTTACTATTTTATTTCACATAAAAGTTCGGATATCAAATTCTATATATGATACAACAAACTTTTTACTTTTCTGACTCTCATTCATTGCATTGCACGAGAGAAAAACCTAATATATAAACACACGACATCGATCATTACACCATGGACGATAGTATTATTATATGTAAAACGAAAAGCAGCGTTTCTACAAATTAAAAACCTTTTATAATAGTCTGCATTTATACCAAATTTAATTAACAAATAACATAACACAAACTGCGATTTACATGAATAACACTCTCTTTTTTTCCTCCTCCTGGCTATTAATCCCGTTTACATAATCAACAACACGCTTTTCACTTGGTATACCGTCAATTCACAAAGATATTAATTGGGTTTAGAAAGGAAAAAAAGAAAAAGAAAAAGAAGGGATCAACGTGGACATGGATCGAAGGTGATGGATGATCGATTGATGATGCCTAAGAGTTAGTGGTTTTGGCATGATGTTTTCCATTACCGTTCTTCACTACTTGTCCACCTTCAGTTGTAGTTATTGCATACGGCATGTAGGTTAAGATCATCCAGGGGTGCTTGAAAGTGTTGCTTACAAGCATGGCAAGTGATCTGAAGCATCGTTGAACTGATTTGCTTGATTGCATGCTGTTTCAACCCATATGCTTTTTCAAGTTCCGCTTGCGCTTGTTGTCGAATCCTCTTCGCGTTTGTGAACTCGAGCTCCGCTAATTCAATCTGCGTCTTTGCCTGCTTCCTTGCCTCCTCCGCATACGCTTTCTCCGCCATTGCTATCCTCAACTCCTCACGTGCCTGCTCTTGAACCCTCACCGCCGCACGTGCATGCACACCCTCACCCTCACTGCTGTTGCTGCTCTCCTTTGGCGATGAGTTCCTGTTTGATTCATTTTTGTCGCTTGTTTCAGATGATCCAATGGATAGCTGCAACTGTACTGTGGATGAATGGTTGTTGCCATCTATCTTAGGCGATGATAGAGATGCAGCAGCAACTACATCAATGGTGGCTGTGGAGAGCTGAAGGTCCAAGTTGGGGTGGATGAGTTTGTTGTTGTTCTTGGATGAGGTTTCAGCAGTGGCAATAATGGTAGTAGTAGGGTTGAAGAATGTGCGTTCTTCTGTTACTGTTACAAAAAGAGGGTTCTTGGGTATGACTAGAGTGGGTGGCCATGGAGCTGTGCTGAAATTGGTGTCGCTTGAAGGGCTTGGGCTCGAAGCTGTTCGAGACAAGCATGCAGCTGCTGCTGCTTGCCGTGTCTGCGGTTCTGCCCGTAGTCGCCCCATGTTGCAAGCATCTTGGTGCTCAATGAAACTCTCCACCCTATATATACCAAAGAAGATAGAAAAAGAACTGGTATTCAATATAACTTTCAAAGCAATATTCAAAAAGGTGCATGATGAGTAACTTGGTTATGAATAAGAGCATTCATGCATATATATAGAGTTAGAAGAAAGGTAACAAGAGAAAGAAAAAGTGGTTATAAAAGGTATCCATCCGTCCACTCCACTGGTTTTCAAATGGTGGGGAGATGAGGTTCCAGTCCCACTAAATAAAGGTCGACAAACGCACACATGTCATTCTGAGATTTATACTAAGCTGGTCATTGAACAAATTAATATATATAATGTTAATGTTAATACTATATTTTTTTCTTTTTCGATCTATATCGAAAAGTATCCCACTGTCAATTTAAGATGGAGACTAATCTCCTGTGAAAATTAAATGGGATTTTTTTCATACCTAAGACTTCAAGACTTAAATCCGAGATCTTGATTAAAGGACGAGAAACTTTTAACCACTCTCTCAATGGTCATGTTAATACTATATACTTAATTAATAGAATAGATCATTACACAGAAATATATAGGAGGAGGTGTTCTAGTTGAAGGTATTGGAATGCCGGAAGGTGTTTCCGAAGTAAGGACCAAGACCAACGAAAGCTGAGCTTCGGGAACCGTGTTCCCCAACTGTCAATGAACAGTTTTTATTATAAATTTCTTTGGATTAAGGTTCCATCAGTCAAATATTAAACTTTTATTTATTAATTAATTTTTGTTTTAAACGACTGTAATGGGATTTCATCCCACTGTTTGATTAGTTAATCAATAAATTCCCTTTCTATAAAATTAAAAAAAAAAAGTCAAAAGCTAGCCAAGTATAAAAAGTTTTGCTAAATTGATAAACATGGGATGGGATGGTAAAAGCTAGAAAATATTGTTGAAGCACATAAAATAGAGAGAAAATTAAAAAGTGATGGAATTAAAGTTGATATAGATCTGCTTCTTTTAATTAGACATTTTATTAAGAATTAAAATGGTAGTGTAGTAAATGAAAATAATTAAGATGATGGAGTGAGTGTGCGAGTGATGACCTTGAGAAAACGCGGCCACAATCGCAAGAATGGCCTCTGGTGCCACAGGTTTTGAGGTGTGCTTTGTAATCAGACTGCACTGCATAGCCTTTGGAGCATCTCTCACAGACCCATTGCTTATGGTTACTGTGTTTCCTCCTAAAGTGCTTCTTAATCCCAACAAGATCACCAAGGGCGTGGCATGGGTCGTGGTGCAAGCAAGAAGGCTCAGGGCACACGAACACTCTCTTCCTCACCACCGGCGTCTCCCTCTTCAACAGCTTCCACGGCACCTTGTGGCGGCGCCGGTGCATCTGAAGGTTCTGGTCCCTCTGGAATCCCTGGTTGCAGATCTCACAAACATAACGATCTGATTCCAGTAACGTTTTCGGTGACAGGGACACCACTTCTGCATCTGGATCTGACCCCCAACACAATTAATTAAATAAATAATAATAAAACTGAATCAATATTTAGCATCAAAGTATATATGTATGAATCCAATTAAATTAAACAATTAAGATAGATATTCAAAAAGTAAATAAATTAAAGCAAAATTTAATTAATTAGGATGAATGAATCATGCACCTGGTGTTCCTGCAGGCCTTCTCTTCCTTTTATTAGAAGCAGCAGAACCATTCTCAGCGCATGAAAATGGGTCTGGCGAGGGAGATGGTGAGTTATTATTGGCTAACATGGGGAGGATTAATCTGGTACTAACTTGCAAATTGAGTGTTTGATATATATGTTATCGATCTCTTCTATGATAACAATCTATATATGTTTGTGATAGAATCAGGCAAAGGAAGAGATCGTGAGAAGAAAATACAGCTAGCTACAAGGCGTAGCTAGGAGGAAGAGGAAGACATAGTGATAGAGAGGAACAAAGAAAAAGCTCTTTGTTTCTTCCTTTCGGTTACCTCAGCTTTCTTTTAGCTTTTAAACTTTCAGCTTTTCCAACAGCTTTGGGTTCCTCTCTTCTCTTCCTTCCAACCCTCATCTTCAAACACCTATTGTCTGTATAGCCCTTTACTTAATAGACTTTCAAAAAGAGTGACACCCAATCACAAACCTCCAAACCTGATCCCACCATGGGCTCCAGAAGAAAAACATCCCCACAACGAAACAAAACCCTCTCATTATTTCATTATACAGTAAAAAATTTCATTTGCATGCATAAATACATGCCAAGCCCCCCAAAATACACACGTAACCTTCCTATTTTTGTCACTCTCTTCTCTCACTCCAACATCTCACGCACTCACCTTCCTATCTCTCTATTACAAGTTAAAAGGAAAGAGGAGGGGGTACATATATCTTAATCTTAATTAATTGACCATTCTACCCATACTAGTGGCCGTGCAGGATCTCTAATAAATCTCACTTCAGGCAGCTTTTATAAAGGTGATCATGAGGATGTGAAGTCACCCTCAAGGGCATTCTCGTCAACGGGGTCATAATTTTTCCTGTCCAAGATGCTTTGCTTTTTGGTAAACTGGGGGCGTCACCTTAACAGTTGCAAGTTAAAATTGGCAACATTGTCTTTCTTGGTGAGCTTCGTAATGTTGGCACTATTGTTGATATATATACAGTGCTGCAATGACCATCATTTTACCTTGAGTTCAAGATGGGAGGGGCAACAAAAAGGGAAAAAAAGAACCATGTTATCGCATAAATGCTATTGATGTCGCTCACTTTACCAGTACTGATTATACACTGTGAAAATATATAACACATTAATTAACTACACATTAACACTTACAATCATCTACAAATTTATAACTTATTAGAGTTGTTTAATTCTGTTCCTGTCGATTTTGTCAGGGTATGAACAATGAACTCGCTCGGACTGAATAAGTGGGGGTTTTGACGATTAAGCCTCGACGGATTGAGATCTCCGCTCCTATGTATCCCTTAGGGAATCAAAGCCTACGTAGTTCTAGGATTGTTGATGATGGTGAGTCTCCTAGAGAAGGCGTTCCGACGGTGGAACGAGGGCTTGGAGTGATTTACTGAGATTAGGGTTTTGCTGGGGTTTCTGCCTGGAAGGTGGCATCCCCCATCCCGAGCGCCCTAAGGCCCCTTTTATAAGCATATGGGGTAGTACTCCGTACGACATGTGATCCCTTCCCGGTCCGTTAGCGGATAATGCGGGACCTCCAATACTTTTGTGCCGCGTGTCCTTCTAGCAGATGTCCGTCCTTATTGCCGGGTAGCCCTAAGCGAGGTGTACTGTCCTGAGGGTAATTGAGTACATCTAGCGGGTAAGGTATGATGGTCGTTTGAGATACCCGGCCTCCGTCTGAGAGGCTAGTACCTCCTGTGGAATTGCCTATTGGTTCGAGTAAATAAGTTAGTCCTCTGTCGGGTTGGGTTTGACTGGGGCGACTCTCTCACCTTATGTGCCGGTTGATCGAGAGTTCTCTCTCGGATCTTCCTTTAGAGTTTGCTCAAGAGTGCTCTCTTCCTTTCCTCGGGAGATACCAGGATGGCCAGCTTGGCAGCAGAGACGTTTATGTGGCCAATTAGTCGGGTCTCTCGGCACTGTAGGGATATTCCCGAGAGTGGGCGATAAAGGGCGATTGACCGAGTGGGCTCAATGTTTTGGATCGAACGTTGATGGGTTGGGTCTAAAGTGATTGCGGGACACTACGTTCAACTGTATAAACCGGGTTCTAACCCGTGGCAGGACAAATTCCTTTTTTTTTATTATTAATCTCACACTGTCATATAGCTAATTTTTATGTTGGGCCTTTCTAACCCGTTCCTTTACACTACTTTAAGTAGGGATGGTAATGGGTAGGGTCTGGATAAGGTACTATAGTAGTCGTCCCCATACCAGTGTTTGAAAAAATTACCCGGACCTGGACCGGCCTGGGTAGCAACTTTAGTACCCTTACTAGTACCCTCTGGGTACCTAAGTACCCGTACCCGCACCCATTACCCGCACTTATCTGTGAAAAGCAATAAATAACAAAAGAAACATTATAACAATTAAAAAATTATTCAAAGGTCATTTAAATCTACTAATAAAACATTACAAAATATTTAAATAAATAATAAATCCAAAAAGGAATTATAGATACAACTAGGTTTAGAAATATAAGAGTCTTTCGATTAATTTTGTTTTAAATTGTGAATTACAAATAAAATTATTCATATTAGTAATATAAATAAATAATTATATATACATATTTATATGTGCGGGTGCAGGACGGTGTGGGTACCATAGTACCCGTACCCGCATCCATGCTCATTCAAATTTATGGGTAATTACACGTATCCGATCCGGCCCCTTACCCATTGTGCGGGCGATTACCCAACCCATCGTGAATAATGGTCATTTAGCGACCGAAAATAGTGACCGAATTTTTAGGTTCCTTTTGCGACCGAAATAGAGACCGATTGTAGGATCTACATGAAACAATGGTTAGAGTTGATTCTGCGACCGAAATAGCGACCGAAATAGAGCGTAGCAGAGATATCGGTCGCTACTTCGGTCGCTGATGAGTGTGATTTTACCTCATTTTTCATGTACATTTCTGCATGCATTTGCATATAGTTAGGCCAATTTAGTGTTGATTTTGTATAGTTTTTCCTTTGGAACGGATGAGGTGGTTTCGTGTGTTGTTTTGCGGGATTTAATGGAAAAATGCCCAGAAAATCAGCCTTGGTGGAGCTTGGATGAAAAAGAGCTTAAAAATGAAGAATATGAGCCAAACAGAGCCTATCACGGCCTGGCCGTGATGACCATCACGGCCATCACTACCGTGATCAAGCGAGAGAAGAAGGCAAAAGTCGAGATCGTCACGGCCCTGGCCGTGATGACCATCACTACCGTGACCAACCAGAAAATGAGGGCTCGTGGTCGCGAACACTTCTCTGCCTCGCGAGAGTTAAAAACTTGAAGACACGCCCGGACAAAAGCGTCACGGCTGGCGTGATGGCTGCCACGCACCGTGACGCGGGCCCGATCTATAAATAAACCCGCACCGAATGAATTAGGGATCTGCACTTGGAGGCAGGCTGAGGCTGGCGGCTGGAGAGGGTTTCTAACCAAAAAGGGGGGCGTTTTCTCTGCTCTTGGATGGGGAGAAGATTGGAGGAAGCTTGTCTATGAGTGTTCTCCATCCCTTTTCTCATCCTATTTTGTATTTCCTTTTATCATGAGTAGTTAATCCCCCATTGTTGGGGTTAGATGTAACTTTTCTGAACTTAGTTGTATTGTGATGTGGTTGTTTAATACAAGTTTCTATTTCGTTATGAGTATGTGATTCTGTGTTTAATGCTTTTCTTGGATTAGCTACCCATAGGAATGATATGTTGCTTTAATAGATGACTGAAAGGTTGGTGTTAAGGCATGCTCATGAATCATATGCCAAGTAGGTCAAGAATCTAGACATAGGTGTTGGCTGCTTGCAATCTTATAAGTCTTAACTTAATGCAAAATCTCAAAGTTATTCCACCTAAGACATTAGGGTTTAATTTGGGGTTTTTAGGCTCAATGCACCTAAGACATTATGCTTGAGTACTTTAGAAAAGGCTTGATTGGCATAATTGAATTAGGACTTGTGTTAGAAACCATTTCATTGCAATTAAGGGAGGATTAGTGTAGTCTAACCCTGACAATTCTAGCCACATCCCTGTTTGCATACCAAGTGTTTGACAAAATTCCAAAAAGACAAAAATATTTTATTTCTTTATTTTCCGTTCAATCTCTCAGACTTTATTTTAGTCTAGATAGTTGTTGAGCTTATGAATTGGTAATTGACAACCAATCCTCGTGGATACGATAACCTGGTCTCACCACCGTATTACTTGATTGCGACGAGGTGCACTTGCCTTTATTTATATCTTAAAAATCACGCATCAAGTTTTTGGCACCGCTTTAGGGATTGGCTTTGTCAATATCATTAGTAACAAATGAGACAACTAGTTTAGACAATTTTTTTTTTATTTTTTTTTGTATATAACTGATATTTTTCTTTTGTCAGTTTTGTATATATTTGAATTTTTGTTTCTTTGATCTTGGGCTTAATTGTCCGTGGAGGTGAAAATTGGTTTGGCAGGATCATGGACTATAATTATTATCACCATCCGATGCAGAATCGAGATATCCGAGTTGCAGCCCGGGTAGATATGCTGCAATTAGCCGTAAACATCCAACAAGTGAGTAATGAGCTGTCAAGGGAAACTCTCTCTCCTCCACCAGTGGTAGGTTATGCTGAATGGGGAAATCAATTTCCCAACACTTCCACTCCATGGTGGGGGAACCCTCCAAACAATACTTTGATGGATGAAGGGGAACATTGGGAATCTTCCACACCTTGGTATGATGAGCCATCCCCATTGGAAGTTGCTTGGGAGAACTTCAACTCCGGATTCCCAAATCGAGGTTGAGCAACCTATCCCGGATAGTCAACCTCACTTAGAGGCTATTTGGGAGAACTTCATGGCAACAACAATGGAAGAATTAAAAAATCAAGAAGATACTATTCGAAGTCTCGGGGTACGTATTGAGGAACTCTCTAACCTTCTATCCGAAATGCCAAATGGGAACTTGATGGATGATGATGAAGATGATGCAATGATGGATGAGGAGGAAGAAGAATTGGGAGCAACCGAGTCAAGAAGTGAAGACCCTGTTTTGGAGAACATAGTTGCACCATTTCCCATTGAACCCTTGACTAAGGAACCTGAAAGGAAGAGGCAATTGGAGGACATCTATTTCACCTTGCTTGGAGATGATGAAAAACTTTTGGAATTAGATGGTGCTATTGGTTCCTATGCATGTGTGGAATGTGATGGGAGAAACACTTGTGTGGTTTGTGCGGAGATTTCTGCATATTTGGAAGGTGATAGATTTGTCAATGTCGAGAGTGAAGATTGTACAGGTTTAACAAGCACCAATGATCCTCTCGAGTTGTTTGCCACCTCACATTTTAAAGATCAACAATGGAGTTCATGCCTCTGCCTGAGGTTGAACCCCATTTTTATTGGGAAGATTTTATTGATAAAGGGGTCAATCTTGACCCGAGAGGAGTGAGAAATTCAACACATTTGGTGAGGTCACCATGATTTTCAAGAACTCACTCCCATATTTTTGCTGCAAACCGTGGGATCCGATTGAAGGATCTTACATGGTTAGCATCCCTTGGTCCTTATACCACAGGTTATGGGATCCGGGTGGATGCTTCTTAATAAGTCAAGCTAGTGACGTTAAAGAAGCGCTTATTGGGAGGCAACCCAACTTCTCTTAACCCTTCTCTTTAGTTAATTTTGTTTTTGCTTTAACCTCTTGAATAATTTGAGAAGCTCAAGAGGTTTGTTAATAATTCTGTTAAGTGTCTTCCGATTTCGAATAAAGGAAGGAGAAAAAGAGCAGGAGAAACAAAGCCAAAAAGCATGTGAGCCAACACCGCTACCGCCTCGTTGCCGTTCCAATTTTTGCTTTATTTTATTTTTCTTCTACCCTCTCCAACTTGATTGTTTACATTGGGGACAATGTAAATCTTTAAGCTTGGGGTAGGGGTAATCTTTTGCTTGCATTGTGAATATTGCATTCATATAGGCTTAAATTTGCATGATCGCATGATTCAAGCACCCCCCGCTTAGATTGAGCTTATGATTGTGAGAACTAAGTGCCAATTAAATTGTGATAGTGGATTTTTGAACCCAATTCTGTTTTATTCTTGTGATATGGCTGCAAATGAATATGCTTGAGATGATCTTGGATAGTTGATGATTAGCATATGTTTCTTTAGACTTGTGTTTCTCAATGGTTCTTGAACCTGATAAATGTGAGCTTTTGAGCCATTAGGGGGTACTCACTAAATCTGCGCCCGTTCTTTGTGTTGAGTGTTATTCCTCTTGGATGAATTTCTCTAGAACTTGACTTAAAACCATTTTAAAGCTTGAAATTTTTTTTGAAAACATTTTTGAAAATGATTGAGGCAATAGGTATTTTTCCTGGCCTTCGAGTTTTGAATGATGAAATGCTACCCCTTAGTTGCCCAATTTTTGAGCCCGAATGAATAAAATGCTTTTCTTGGTACCTTGAAATATATTGTTGAATGATGCTTGATAGGACCTTCTAAAGTATTACAAAAGGGTGAAAAAGGTAGTTGAAAGTTTGGGATAAGAATCGGAAAAATATATAATAATGGATTGAGTTGAAAAATCTCCTCTCTCAAAAAAAAAAAAAAAAAAAAAAAAAAAAAAAAAAAAAAAGAAATAAAAATAGAGAGGGGGATGACAAAAAAGAAAGTGAGAAATAAAAGAAAAAGAAAGAAAAGAAAGGTGGAAAAATATATTGAAAACCCAAGAAGGTATTTTAGAAGGTGTCTTGTGTTGAAATGTTTGATACTTGGTTTAGCCTTTTGAAATATCCCTTTCTTGTTATAACCACCTAAAGATTAATCCCATAGCCACGTTACAACCAAATAAAGACCTCTTGATTCTTAGGTGTTTTCATAAATAAAGTGGAGATTTGGTTGATAGTCAAGCATATGGTAGGAATCATTCCTTGAGGAAAATGGAGCGAATTGTTATATATACTTGAACACTTGAGTGAGTGAGGCAAGAAAGAGAGCCAAGCAAATAAACAAGCTTGGGGTGAGCTACAAGTGAGCAAGAGTGCCTAATCGGTGAGAATGTGAGTCTAGGAAACTTAAGCCTCTAATTGGATTTGAATTGATTGTCTCTTGCTGAATTGTTTGAATTGCCTATTGCTTGGATCATTTACTCGGGTTCTTGGTTCACTATCCATGCTTTGATTTGTTTATCTCTTCTGGCCTTAGTTTTTGCTTGAGGACAAGCAAAGTCTTAAGCTTGGGGTGATTTGATGAGTGTGATTTTACCTCATTTTTCATGTACATTTCTGCATGCATTTGCATATAGTTAGGCCAATTTAGTGTTGATTTTGTATAGTTTTTCCTTTGGAACGGATGAGGTGGTTTTCGTGTTGTTGTTTTGCAGGATTTAATGGAAAAATGCCCAGAAATCAGCCTTGGTGGAGCTTGGATGAAAAAGAGCTTAAAAATGAAGAATATGAGCCAAACAGAGCCTATCACGGCCGGCCGTGATGACCATCACTGCGTGATCAAGCGAGAAGAAGGCAAAAGTCGGAGATCGTCACGGCCGGCCGTGGATGACCATCACGGCCGTGACCAACCAGAAAATGAGGGCTCGCGTCGCGAACACTTCTCTCGCCTCGTGAGAGTTAAAAACTTGAAGACACGCCCGGGAGAAGCATCACGGCTGGCCGTGATGGTCATCCTGGCCGTGACGCGGCCCGATCTATAAATAAACCCGCACCAATGCAATTGGGGATCGCACTTGGAGGCGGTGAGGTGGCTGGAGAGGGTTTCTAACTAAAAA
This sequence comes from Sophora flavescens, assembly GCA_030762895.1. NCBI lineage: Eukaryota > Viridiplantae > Streptophyta > Magnoliopsida > Fabales > Fabaceae > Sophora > Sophora flavescens. The sequence goes on along the minus strand of JAUPTC010000845.1, from coordinate 20,359 downwards.
GGGGGGCGTTTTCTCTGCTCTTGGATGGGGAGAAGATTGGAGGAAGCTTGTCTATGAGTGTTCTCCATCCCTTTTCTCATCCTATTTTGTATTTCCTTTTATCATGAGTAGTTAATCCCCCATTGTTGGGGTTAGATGTAACTTTTCTGAACTTAGTTGTATTGTGATGTGGTTGTTTAATACAAGTTTCTATTTCGTTATGAGTATGTGATTCTGTGTTTAATGCTTTCCTTGGATTAGCTACCCATAGGAATGATATGTTGCTTTAATAGATGACTCGAAAGGTTGGTGTTAAGGCATGCTCATGAATCATATGCCAAGTAGGTCAAGAATCTAGACATAGGTGTTGGCTGCTTGCAATCTTATAAGTCTTAACTTAATGCAAAATCTCAGGTTATTCCACCTAAGACATTAGGGTTTAATTTGGGGTTTTAGGCTCAATGCACCTAAGACATTAGGCTTGAGTACTTTAGAAAAGGCTTGATTGGCATAATTGAATTAGGACTTGTGTTAGAAACCATTTCATTGCAATTAAGGGAGGATTAGTGTAGTCTAACCCTGACAATTCTAGCCACATCCCTGTTTGCATACCAAGTGTTTGACAAAATTCCAAAAAGACAAAAATATTTTATTTCTTTATTTTCCGTTCAATCTCTCAGACTTTATTTTAGTCTAGATAGTTGTTGAGCTTGCGAATTGGTAATTGACAACCAATCCCTGTGGATACGATAACCGGTCTCACCACCATATTACTTGATTGCGGCGAGGTGCACTTGCCTTTATTTATATCTTAAAAATCACGCATCGATCGCTAAACAAAGGAAAGTAAAAGTCAGAAATTTATGAATTGTTAGCGACCAAAATGGCGACCAATTAAATGCACGGTCAAAACTGTGTTTATATTAGCGACCGATTTATAAATCCGTCGCTAAATTTATGAATTCACACTTTAAACTTTATTTATATTTGCGGCCAAATATTAATTCGGTGCTTAAATGGCGCGTTGAAAAAATAAAATTGCGCGTGTTAGCGATCCAAATTTAATTCGGTCGCTAAAATTACAAATTCAAATTAAGACTAACCATATTAGCGAATTAGCGAGCCGAATTAATTCGGTCGCTAAAAATCAAATCCCTAAATTCGACAGAACCTCCTTCTTCCTCATTTTTTCCGGCGTTTTCTCTCTCCCACCCACCGCTTTCTCTCTTCTACGGCGCGGCGCTCCGCCCACCTCAACACCCCAAGGCACCTCCGGTCGTCGTCACCACCGTCATCTCCCCTCTGCTCAGGTAAGCTCTCCTCTACTCCATCTCTCTGTCTCATTGTCTCACTATGTCACTGTCTATCATTTCCCCCCTCATTTCAGGGCTCATTCTGGTCACATTGCTCACACCACCACCACCACAACGCCCTCCCTCACACTGACCGAGGTAATTGCTTCTCTCGTTGTCTTTCTCTACATTGTTGTTTCTGTTGTGTGTTGTATGTACATTGGTGTTGTGTGTGTGTTTGTTGTGTTGTGTGTGTGTGTGTTGTGAGTGTGTGTTTGTTGTGTGTTCTGTGTACTAAAGTTTGTGTGTTCAATTGGATTGTAATCATAGGGTAGGTGTGTGTGTGCTCTGTGTGTGTGTCTGTTTGGGATGTTTGTGTGTGTGTGCGCAGAGATGTGTGTTTAGTGTATGTGTGTGTGTCTGTTTGGGATGTTTGTGTGTGTGTGTGTGTGTGTGTATGCAGAGATGTGTGTTTAGTGTATGTGTGTGTGTCTGTTTGGGATGTTTGTGTGTGTGTGTGTGTGTGTGTGTGTGTGTGTGCAGAGATGTGTGTTTAGTGTATGTGTGTGTGTCTGTTTGGGATGTTTGTGTGTGTGTGTGTGTGTGTGCAAAGATGTGTGTTTAGTGTGTGTGTGTCTTTTTGGGATGTTTGTGTGTGTGTGTGTGTGTGTGTGCAGAGATGTGTGTTTAGTGTATGTGTGTGAGTTAAGGGATGTGTGTTTTTGTTACTCATCATTTTCATTTTTTCATCCAACACATTTCTCTCTTTTCTCTTAGTTTCTCAAGGTGTCTTGATTTCTTACTCAAGGATCATCACTTAGAGGTAATTTTCCTCCAACCTTTCTTCATTACAATTGATGTTGAGTTGATTAGCTTCGTGCTTGTTCTTAATTTTGTTCAAAAAGAATTAAGCTTGAAAATGGTAGAAAAATCATAACTCTTTGTACCCATTGATTTAAGTCTTGAAACTTAATATTGGTGCTTCTATAATCATACTCTTCATGCTTGCCAAATGATTTGATGAACAAAAATTTCTCCCTATTTTCCCCCACTTGGCCGAACCATACCCTTTTATTTTATTCTTGGATTTCAAAAATTTGTAACTCTTTGCATAAAGGGAAACAAATCTCCAAATTTGATATCTGTGCTTGTCTAGTGATCAATGATCATCCTTCCTTTCTCTTCACGTTTTTCATTCAAATCACTAAGTTGCTACGACTTTCCATATTCCTTGATTTTTATGATTTAAATTCTAGAAAATCATAGAAATGGAATTTGTGAGTTATGACAATTTTTCCCTACTAACTAAGACCCTAACATCTTGTCTATCTAGGATGGACTATTAGATCATATAATTAATATAGTTAATTAGTGGTTAGTTACAAATCAGTTGCTTTATCTTACATATAATATAAGTCACTTTTATATATGACTTGATGTAATAAACTTTCTCATTCAATCAATTACACCTTTCAGTTTTCTCTCTATTATTTTCTATTTTATTGGGCCTTTGTCATGTTTACTAACATGAACATTGAACAACATGGAAAATCTTCTCTTTGATAGAAAGAAATTCTAGCATTATCCACATTTTTTTTATGGTACTGGATATGTAATATATTGATTCGATTTGTGTTAACAATTAGGCCCGATTTAAGGATAATTTTAAAAAAAAAAGTCGAAATCAAAATAAATTGACCTTCAGCTCTCCAATCTTATTATTTTCTATGCTTCATTGATTATTTTTTCGTGAGCACATGCTTTAACACTAGATATTCATGAGATAAATTATTTAGGTATAACAATTTAACATAATAGAATAGTGATTTGATTTGAAATGAATAATTTCATTTATGCACGATAGGTCCTTGTTGTTATATTCTTCTACCGGCTCCTCCACTTATCCTTGCTCAGTTGTGTTTTCTCTCTCAGGTCAGTTCTCCGAACACTCATTGTAATGTATTATGTGAATTATCGTCTTGTTTGGTAGTGGAGAGCTGAGCTCAATAGGATGTGATCTTGTCTGATTGTATGCTGATAATTAATTAATTTAATGTTTATGCATGTGTTTGTCAATATGTGTTGTTTGTTAGTGGAGAGCGTAGCTCAATAGGATGTGATCTTGTCTGATTGTATGCTGATAATTTAATGTTTATGCATGTGTTTGTCAATATGTGTTGTTTGTTAGTGGAGAGCGGAGCTCAATAGGATGTGATCCTCCGTCTCAGAAGGCGGGATGCTGGTTGTGTGCTGATAATTTAGAAATTATGCATGTGTTTGACAATTAACTGCTACTTGTTAGTGGAGAGCGGAGCTCAATAGGATGTTTGCTATAATATTTAATCTAAGTTTGTATTGATTTACGCTGCAATTTATATAAACTCAACAATGTTGCAATATTTATAGGTTAATGGTTTTATTTTTTCATTAGAGTTAATAATTAATTTACGAAAGCCTTGGTTTCCTATTTGAGATTCAATATTAATGAGCATGCGTAACTTATCAAGGTATGCATGCTCATTGTATTGAATCTTGAATTGTCCAAGTGGGACAGTTTGGGAAAAAAACCTTTTTCACACTTTCATACAATAGTCATTTCAATGTTCAAATGCCTTATATACTTGTTGAAATCTCGGTTACGATGCATTTCCTTTTGTTCTCCTGGTGCATACTTGATCGCGATGATTCCTCGACCGTGCTCGAGTCATGTAACTTGGAGACCGATGGGAAATCTTTGCACAAATTTTGTCAAGTATAAGGTATTTGAATATGGGAATAACTATTAAGTAGCCGAGTGTGACAAAGGTTTCTTCTCGAATGGGATAGGTTCATACCTTGTCATAAGAACGAGATTGATGGAGTTATTGGAATGCACCGTAATATATAAGTGTTATTGTAGGATTGGTCGAGGCTATTTAATTGCCAAAGAATGGATATTCCTGGAGAATCGAAAATGGATGTATCGTGAGGTTGGATCGGAATAAACGTCTTAAGGAAGAGTATAGAGTTGGAGTGGGTGAGTTTATAGAGTTTGTTGTTAGCCAGGAGAGATTTATACTACCGGCGGTGATCAATTGAGGTGTCCTTGCAAAAGATGCAAGTGTCAATCTTTCAAAAGTGTGGATGGAGTTGTAGCCGAGCTTTATGAGAAGGGCTTCATGCCTGATTACTATTGGTGGAGTAACCATGGTGAGATGTTGCCTGACTTAAACCCGATTGTGGCTGAAGGTTCGTACTATGGAAGTGGTGACGGGAGGGAAGAATTGAATCCATACGAGCAGATGATAATGGATCATGCTGGACCATCGGTTGGTGTTGTACTAGAAGAAGATGAGGGAGAAGATGGTGGAATGGGTTCCCAATACATAGAGGAGAATCCGAATCCCGAAGCTCAAAGATTCTATGATATCTTTGAGTCTTGCCACGATCTCCATTGTGGGAAGGATGTCGGGGAGTACGGAGTTGTCGATGTGCATGGAATGGTTGAGTATCAAATCTGACTACAATATGCAAGAAGGCTATTTTAATCGCCTCAGCAGGTCAGTGTCCAAGGCGTTGCCAGAAGGCAATCGGATGCCTACAAGTTTTTATCATGCTAAGAAGTCCGTGGAAAATTTGGGTCTGGGGTGTTTGAAAATTGATTGTTGCCCGAATGGATGTATGTTGTACTATAAGGATGATTCAGCGGAAAGCATAACGTGTTGTCGATTTTGTGGTGCGGATCGGTATAAGACAACCACTAGGATGGGCATTGAGAAGAAGAGGTCACTAAAAAAGATGTGGTACTTTCCGCTCGTGCCAAGACTTACAAGATTGTACTCTTCGATGGCCACTGCAGCTCACATGAGGTGGCATAGTGAGCATGAAAGGGAGCAAGATATCTTGTGTCATCCATCTGATGGAGAAGCTTGGAAGCATTTTGATAGGGTTCATATGGCATTTTCGCAGGACCCTCGCAATGTCCGATTGGGGTTATCTGCTGATGGATTTAATCCTTTTGGGCAGTATGGAAAAGCATACTCTTGTTGACCGGTTATCCTGACTCCGTACAATCTTCCCCCGGGGATGTGCATGAAGCGGGAGTTTATGTTCCTAACAGTCATAATTCCGGGTCCGTCTAATCCAAAAGGTAAGATTGATGTGTACTTGCAGCCACTGATAGATGAGTTGACAATGCTGTGGAATGATGGTGTGTTGACATATGACGTATCTTTGAGGCAGAATTTCATCATGAAAGCAGCTTTAATGTGGACGATCAACGACTTTCCTGCTTATGGGATGATGTCGGGTTGGATGACCGCGGGGAAGCTTGGATGCCCAATATGTATGGAGCGATCGAAGGCATTCACGCTTAAAAACAGTCGAAAGATCTCATATTTTGATTGTCATCGTCAATTCCTTCCAGAAGATCATCCGTATAGGCGGAACAAGAATGCATTCAAGAAGCGTTGTGCGGAGAGAACACCGCCTCCACCACGTTTGACTGGTCCTAATGTATGGCGCAGAGTACAGTACTTACCGCTCGTCCATGAAACCTAAGGATAACATATTCCCGATTATGGCGTCAACCATAATTGGACAAAACAAAGTATATTTTGGAGGTTGCTGTATTGGAGGGCGCTGCTACTCGTCACAAACATTGATGTCATGCATCTTGAGAGGAATGTGTTTTTGAATGTGTTTGACATTTGTGATGGACATCAAGGGGAGGACAAAGGATACAAATAAAGCCCGATTGGACCTGGGCCGACATTTGTAATCGAAGGAGCTTGAGTTGCAAGACGGTGGTCGTGGCAGACTTATCAAACCGAAGGCAAGTTATACACTAAGCAAAGCACGAGAAATTGGCCGTTCATACGTGGGTTAAAGATCTAAAGTTACCGGATGGGTATGCTTCCAATCTAGGTAGATGTGTTGACATTAAGGAAGCAAAGTTACATGGAATGAAGAGTCATGATTGCCACGTGTTCATGCAACGGTTGCTTCCAATTGCGTTCGACGACATTACAAAGCAAATTTGGAACCCACTTGTTGAGCTTAGCCACTTTTTCAGGAGCTTACATCGACAATACTAAATGTGAATCAATTAAAGGATATGGAAGTCAAGATACCCGTTTTGTTATGTAAGCTGGAGCAAATCTTCCCGCCGAGTTTCTTTGATTCCATGGAACACCCCCAGTTCATCTACCTTACGAAGCAAGAGTTGGTGGCCCATCCAATACATGCTGGATGTATCCATTTGAGAGGTAAACAACATCAACTATTTTACTTAATACATATGAAATTCACGAACACGAGAGCAGTAGTTTAGCTTTCCCTAAAACTAGTAATTATTTGTATGTATCCATCTTTAATAGGTTCCTCGCACTCCCTTAAACACAAAGTCAAGAACAAGGCACGAGTGGAGGGTTCCATTTGTGAAGCATACTTAGTAGAGGAGACTTCCACTTTGCCTCTTATTACTATCCTGGACGGGGTTAACACGAGAAGGACAAGGATGCCTAGAAACGTTGATTCGGGTGAAGGACGTTCAACTAGTCCTCCTATATCAATATTCAACTATCCTAGGCAGATTTAGTGGAAAATCAAAAGGATATTTCTTGGAGCAGATGGACATTAATGCTGCTCATCCGTGATATCCTTCAAAATTGTGAAGAGGTGGCGCCATATTTAGAGTAAGTTTCTACAACGTCTTTAATAAGTTCAATTGACATTTATTATTATTAATCGTCCCGCTGTTAATCTCCCATATGTAGGATGTACGACAATTTTCTAGGGGATCTCCAACCTCGACATTTCAAATGATCAAAGTTGATCGAGAAATTACTTCTCACTTTGCTACGTGGTTCAAGAAATATGTAGGTTAAACATCTTCATTTTTTGAAGCATACATTTTATCTCCTTAAATATATAGCATGTATAAGAATAATATAATATTTGATTGTTTAGGTACTAGATCCGTAAAACAATGTTCAAAATCCATTGTTGACAAATTTGGCATGGGGCCTAACAGATGGGTTACATCATGAAATACTTATATTGTAAATGGATATAAATTTAACACAAAAACATGGAATGAAGGAATGCAGACGTGTAACTATGGTGTTTGTGTGCGAGCCACTGATGGCAATGTAGAGGATGATTTCTATGGGGTTCTAACTGACATCCTTGAACTCGATTATACCGGTTTCCCCGTGATGAAATTAGTTATCTTCAAGTGTGATTGGTTTGATCCTACTCTTGACGTAGGGACAAAAAAAGATAAAAAATTATGGTATTGTTCAAGTTAGGCTGTCTCGAAGGTATAATAAGGCGTACGATCCATTCAATTTTTCACAACAGGCAGAGCAGGTTTATTACTCGCCATATCCCGAAGGACATCATGGCTGGTTAGGTGTTATTAAGATAAAGGCTCGCAGTATAATTACTGATAATGTAATCAACCAGCCTGAAAAAGATGCTCCGTACCAAGATGATGAGTTTTCAAGACCCCACGTATCGTTGCAAATTACGCCGGACATTATTGTTAATTCTCTGGCGGACATTTCAAAAATGGGAAGAAGTTGAAAGAGAGTTAATGGATCAATCCGAGTTGGACGCATCTAGCGAAGGTACATTCCGATCAAGTGATACTGGATGAGACCGAGGTGAATTTAGTGACGTGAGATTCTACTTAGGTAATTTATTTATGTCATAATTCATTATGTGAATGTCATTCTACTTATTAGGTAATTTATTTTTGTATTATTACACTGTTGTGTAATCATATTTTCATTTTTTTTCACAGATGGCAGATTCCTCCCGGAGGTAGGGGTCGTCGTGGAGGTCGTGCTCGCGAGTCCCTTCGGCCTGACCCACGCCACCTTCAGGGATCGAGACCATCCTACCAGCACCTCTCGTGGACGGGACACCTCGGGGTGATGGAGTTGCACCCCCACCCATCCTCATGTGGTCGGGACACAGGTGCACCCTCATCATCCACACTGCGACGATAGGACCATCATCATCATCGGAGACAGGAGAGTCGTGGTCCATCCGACAGAGGATTCTTCTTATCCCGTGGGGATAACGAGTATGCTAATTTAATTTTTTAATATATATAAAGTATCGTTAATTTCTATTTACTTGTTTTTAAAATTTAATTATAACATTTATTAATACTCTAATTTTGCTGCAGCTTTTCTCGCTTGAAGGCCTTCTGGTTCGATCTCGAAGATCTGCGATGCAAGTTTGATGGCCCATGGCCTACATGGAAGGCCATCCCACCGGGCCATAAGGATCGCTTGTTTCTAGAGTTTAAGGTAACAATTTATTAAGTTTTTTAAATTAAATTTACATTATATATATGTACACACGAATTTCCTAACAACTCGTAAGTTACGGAAAGAGTATAGGTGGGACTTAGCTTTAGAGGCTCTCGTCAGGGGACATATTTGAGCATAAAGGCTCACCGGTTATGAAGAATCGATGAACAAGCCGAGGAAGGGGCAGAATAGGGGAGGTGGGTGGATCCTCGAGATCAAGAGGCAGCTGGACCAGTCTCGGGCTCACGAGAAGTTCCAGAGATCCAGGCCACAGCTCGGCGAATCGAAGCTTCCGATGGTGGCGCATGTGCTTGGACCGGTGGGTCTAAATCAGTCCGCCCACTACGACGAGCTGGGTAATACAATAAACTTTTGACTTAATATACTATTTAATTAATTAGTTTTCATTTTTAATTATTCTTATGAATTTAATATTATATTATTCGTGCGTAAAGCACGAAGCAATGAGCCCCGACCTGCTATGGAGTTGGTGGAGAGGACGAAGAAGTCAAGTCGGGGACATGGGTCAACGACAAGGCCCGTAACTTCTGTCTGAAGCAAAAAATAATTTAGTGTTTACTTGTAATTTATTATAAATGATTTGTTAATATTGGATATAATTATTTTAACTAAATCTATTCAACTTTGTAGGCGGGCTTCAACGAGAAGAAGGACGATGCCATATCACGTGCCTCACAATCCACAAGATGAGGCTTTGACCGGGTGATGGCTGCTCTCCTGTCTCCGTCGACGATAATGTCATTTATTTGGAGGTCGTCTGGGGCGAGAACAAGAAGGGGCATGTGTATGGCCTCGGACACTGGAGCCGAGTTCATCGCTTCATCGTCCGGCACGCTTTGTTCCTTGTTGCGCCGATCCCGTCCCTCGGGAGCAGTTCCACCAAATGCAGGGACACCATCACGCAGGTAACGCGAGCTTTGGGAGAAGAGCGAGAGAGAGCAAAGGATGGCGAACCGTGGACAGCACGGTGATCGGGCACACCAGCAGCTGATGCAAGCGAGCATCGAGCAGGTCGAACATCATTGGCTTGTGTTGGAGCAGAATGAGATCCAGACTCGCTTGCTCGGGATGATGCTTTCGGCAGTTGCTCGCCGCCGCTTCCTCCAGCTCTCCCGCCGCCGCCATCGATGTCAATCACAGAGGATTCCATCGGCTAGCAGACGTCGGTGGTACGAGGCCGAGGATGATTAGATTCCTCCATCTCCCCCATCATGAATGTTTTTTTATATCCATATTTTTGACTTTTAACGATTCTTGTACGACATTTTTGATTATTCTTTTTATATATATTTATTATTTTTTATAATTGTATATTTCATAAGTTATTTGGTGTGTTTTATTAGTAATTTTTTTAACGTTTAAAGAAAATCAGAAAAAAAAATTATTATAAAAATTAAAATTAAAAAAAAATTAATAATAACCAGTTTAGCGACCGAATTAGAAAACCAATAATTCGGTCGCTAAACTTTATTTAAGATTTACAGATGATGTATAGCTGACCGAAAATCCGTCAGCTAATATAGGTTAACAGTAACCAAAATTAGCGACTCAATTAGCAACCGATTATCGGTCGCTAAAAATGGTTACCCAAAAAATGCGACCAACCTAATAACTGCCGATTATTATTATATAGCGATCGAATTTACGCTCGCTAATTAGCTGACGAAATAATAATTCGGTAGCTAAAACCTTAGCGACCATGTATTCAGCTACCATCATAAATCGGTTCTCCGATTCGATCGCTAAAACAAATAGCGACCGATTACATGGTTTAGCGACCGAAACTTACGGTCGCTAAACAATTGTTTTTTGTAGTGAAATTGCCATCCCTAATTTAAGGCTTTAAGTAACTCTCCACTTCAACCGAGCAACTCTATTAAGTTCTCCAAAACAAAAATTCTATTATTTTTCTATCTTTTTCATGGTTTTTATTGGGTTCTTCGATAAGAAACCAATTATTTATAAAAGCAATTATTCTTATAGGTGGACGTCACGCCATGTCATGTGCTTCAATATTATAAATTAATAAGAGCTTCTTTTTTTTTTATAAAGAATATGCTCCTATTTTTTCAAAACTACTTAAGCAACTCCTATTGGAGTTGCTTTAAAGTTTATATGGATGGTTAATTAATCTTTGGTAAAAACTAAAAACCAAATATGAAGCAAAGCAACAATAATTAGTAGTGAATCTTATGTCAACTTTCAGTTACAACAAAAACAATAGATATTTTCAATTCAGTAAATTTTTACTTTTCAGATATTTTAGTATATTATATATACTGAGTAAATTATTTTTAAAGAACTAAAAGGAATAATAAGCATTGATGAGAAAATGCTGACATTAAAGGAATTGTCATATTTTTCAAATTTGAATTAAACAAGAAATTATTATTTGAGTTTGAATTCTGTATTATTTTGGAACAATATGATATATGATCCTTTGAAGAGAGAAAGACACAATTAAAAATGTAATTAGTGGACCTGCAACCATATGTGGGAGGCTTGCACCGCTTATATTCTTATTCGAACAAGAATTGGCCCAACTATAACTATACTTAGCCAGTTATAATTCAATTCTCCAATTGAATATATAGTTAGACTATTTTAGCATGACTAGAATTAATCAAATAAATTACATACCTCATAAATACCCTCTACATGACTTCATGTTTTGAAATCGTTGAATGATCAGTTCATTGCCATTGTTGTTGAACACTTCTCTCAACATATAAGTTACTAGACAATCATTCATCCATACATCTCCTATTCGATTCACGGAACCTATTTTTCACAATCTTCATAGCGAAAAGGCTCTTTGTACGGTTGTTGTGGCAGCATGCAAAATCATTACTAACTTTAAAAGAAGATAAATTAATGGGTAAACAATGTGTCTTCCAATTTCAACCAACTTCTCTGAAAGATTACTGATTCCTTTCAAAGATGCAAATTCAACACTACTACGTATATCAATGATGTAAGTCTCAAGTTGATTATCAAACACCACTAAATTAGCTGAAGAAAATTCACATGGATAAAACTTCGCAAATTCAATCAGCCTTGCCTTGTCAAAACTAGAGGACAAATTGGTTGGATTCAAACAAGACATAAAGAAGCAACTGAGTATTTGTCTCAGAGAAATGATTACAAAGTTCCTTAAGTTGCATATCCACAATAGTATAAAATAATTTAAATAGTGATGCTCTATTGTGATAATTTGAGCTTTGACTCCACGTTGTAATCTACCCGTAGGAAAAAAACATATCTTCCATATTAGGAATGTCAATGGCAAGCATATTTCAAAATAAAATTATCTCCTGTAATAAAGAATCTCATCCATTATCCCTCATAGTTTGTAATCGTTGCTTTGTGATGTTAACCAAGTTCATAGCATTGATCGATATCTTTCCATTGCAATGCTCAGGAAAATTCATTTGAAATACCCAAGATATTTTTCATCAAATGCAAAGTGAACGCAAGATCAAAATCCCCTGTCAAGCGTAAAAGACCATTGGCTTTAGCTTTTTGTTCTAGATTTAATTCATCTTCTTTTATAATTTCAAGAACATCACCTATAGCAGAATACATCAATATCAAATTGATCAAAGTTGTATAATGTTAACCCCAACGAGTATCAGCGCTTCTTCGAGACTTTCTTGAATCAAACCTTGCCCACTTGGAATTTCTCCTTTTTCCATGTCTCTCTAACATTGAATATTTGTTTTTCACGAAGCATGTCATGTCGTTTGCAAGATCCCTCGGCAACCTTTAATAAAACGGACACTAAAATAAAATGAGAGCCAACATCTATGCGATTTTTGGCAACAACAACTAACGCGCTGTAATTGATGAGCAAAACAATGTACATAAAATGCAGAAGGGTTCTCCCTAAAGATCAAACTTTGAGACCACAAAATTCTCTTGCATGTTGCTAGCACCATCATAACCTTGTCCACGAATTCTTGATATATTTTAAGCCCATGTTTGCAAAACAATTCATCAATTGACATTTTCAATGATAAAGATATAGTATCTTTAACATGAACAATACTAGGAATGCGCTCAAAGAATACTTCGCATTTTTGTTAACATAACGCAAAGCAACAACCATTTGTTCCTTAATTGATATGTCACGGGCTCATCAACCATAATAGTAAATGGTTCATCTCAAGATCAGGAATAATAGCACTAATGGTTTCCAATATAGCAAAGCATTAACAATATCCTTTTGGATTGTTGGAGCAATTAATTGATATTTTTAGGAGCATTTTCCAAGACAACATGATTTATTGCTTCATTATTATGTTCAAAGAAATTTAAGAGAGTTCAAGAAAATTACCTTGATTAGCAGAAATCGATTGATTCATAATGACCATGAAAATATAATCCCTGCTTCAATAAAGCTTAATGAAATCAAGGGACGCTGTTAAACGCCTTCGATATAAGTTACAAACTTGTTCGGATTGCTTAGATATTGCAACTTCAATGTGTTGATTTTGATTCATCAAATCTTGAGACTTCTTCCATGTGATATTATGGGCACTATTAGGATCTCCAACATGAGATAAAAGCCTTTCTTTGTTATTCCAATTTGTGAATCCCTCTCGCCATAAATGTATCACCACCTGATTGCTTTCCCAAATTAGGCTAAAAAAGATAAATAACATAACAAAATGCAGCATCTTTTTTTATATTGTACTCTAACCAGTTGCCAAATTCATTAAAAACCAAGAAGGACAAAACCTTAACTTCTTAAACAATTCCCAATTTTTCTTTGGGGAAAATTATGTCGAGTAGGTTGACATTGTTCTCTTTGTAAATATGCTCTTGGTATCTTATCTCGATCATTAGGATGATATGTTGATATTCTAATTTATTTTCCTGGATCGGATGACAACGGTTGTAAATCAATTTCAATCATTTGTTGTTGGAGACTTGATTCACAATATTTCAATGAAGGTTGTTGCTCATTTGATGATAATTTTCTCTTCTTTTTTCCATTATCCCCTGCAATTCAAGAAACAAAATTAATATATTTAATTTCATGTTTAACCTATCAATTACATGAAATGATATATATATATATATATATATATATATATATATATATATCACAAAATACCCAATTTTAACCCTAACCTAAAGTAATATCATATTATGTTCAGTCCAGTTAGATAAGTGGCATAAATTAGCAATTGAAGAAGAGTAATTGTAAATTCAATACTCTGTTCTCTAGGTGAAATAAGAAAATTAAGATGGCACATGAATAATAACAAGAGAGAAAGGGTTTCAGAGTAACCTATAACAGGCAAACAATGGCACGAGGATAAAGGGGAGGCAGAGGGATAGTTCCGAGCACTCACCTTATCCCAATAGCCCCACTTTTCCAATCACGTTCAGAATGAAGTAAGAAAGTTAGTCAATAACAAAATCATTAATTTGAACATTTCAAAACACATGGAAAATAGGTTTTTTGTTATTTCCATAATGAGACTAAAAAGTAAAAACTAACTGATCAATAAATATAGGTCGTATGGTGGAGGTTGCAATCCTCTAAATGGCAAGTACTACCAAAGGAAATAATTTTATTCGCTAAGAAAAGGTGCTCATCAACCGATCCAAACCGATTCAAATCGTAAAATCGAATCAAAAACCGAAACCGAAAAAACCGAAACCGAAAAACCTTAATTTTATTGGATTGATCGGTTCGGATCCTCTAGTGAAATCCAATCCAAATTGATCTATTATATACATATATTATTATTTTTGAAATTATAGTATTACTCATATTTAAATATTATTCTTCATACTTCTATGTCCCTCATTCTCTTTAATATTTCGTTGAATGACATATATGAGACTATTTAGAATAAATATTAATGTCTTGAAGTTATATTTTCTAAAAGTTTTGATGCATAAGTATATATATATTTGATTGAGTAAACATGAAAAATAGGAAATCAATTAAGTAAATTTGAAAATAATTAGCTACAATTTATTTGTAGTCGATTCAAGGAAAAAAATAGGATAAGTGAAAGTAGATATAAATAATTAATATAAAAGAACTGGTTAAAAATATCAATAATTTTTTTCTTCTCAAACTCCCAAATTAAAATGAAGATTATCTTTATCCACTATTAAATAAGTAGAAATGACTATTGACACTCAAAAAAGTATGACAAAACCGAATTATCCAATCCAACTCCCGCATTTGATTGGATCGGATCGGATTTATTTAAGGAAGCAAACCGATCCAATCCAAACCGCACGATGCTTTCATCATTGGATGGAATGCCTTTTTTAGCTCAAAACCATCCGATCCAATCCGCGTAACACCCAGGCAGGACTAGCTAAAAGATCGATTAAAAAAGTAAAATTACTATTTTTTGTCCTTTATTTGTTTTAAAATATTCAATTTGATCCCTCCATTTTAAAAATGTTCAAATCATCCTTAATTTCCAAACGTAGAGCATTTGGTCCTTTCCGTTAAGTTTAACTCTCGGAAAGCACCTGTAATATGGAAAATAGATGGATCAAATTGAATATTTTAAAACAAATGATGGACAAAAATTGAATATTTTAAGTCAAATGAGGGACCAAATCGACGAACTTTTCCGCAGATTTCGATATTTTTGTGGCAAGAATCAAATATAATCTACCAAACTTAACCGAAATGACCCAATTGCTTAATGTTTGATAATTGAATCGAGGACCAATAAGAACGTTTTTAAAAATAAAGGGACCAAAACGAATATTTTAAAAAACAAATAAGAATCAAAAGAGTAATTTTGCCTTAAAAAAAAAGTTATATGATATATAATGTAAGTATTTTTAATATATGATTCGATCTTTTGTTAAAAATAACGGATTAGGATAAGCTAATACTACGGATAATCTTATAGCTAATAAAGAATAAGCTAGTGATAACGGATATCGGATAAGCTAGCACATTGAATTTGATGTGTTTGATAAAACTAATAAATAACTAATTTATAACTACTAAATGACAAAAAGATATGTTTGTATTTTTTTATATATGTTATACTTATTTGTATATATATATTATTCATTTCAAATAATTATCACTTTTACCAATTTAATTTATTTGAAATTATTTAATATTTCAGAAAATTAAAATATTATTTTTTAAGCATATATCTAGTGAAAATAATTATTTATATATATATATATATATATATATATATATATATATATTAATTAGGATCATAGTATTTCTATGTTATTTAGATGAGATAAATGGGGAATTTAATTAAAATAGTAGAGATAAAAATGGGAGAAAGAAATGATAAACTATAAGTTATAAGCTCAAATGCACTTCAATCTCCGGAGGAAGAAAACATGAGTGTGTTTTGAAAGGTGGAAAAAGAAAGATGATGTGATAACCGTTTTGTATAATCGATTATCGTGATAATCGATTATAATCGGAATCTGTTTTTGTTTGGATCTATTTACTAAAAGTGATTTTAAGATAATCTATTTCGTCCAGGTGGTGCAAAAAAATTACTTTTATATAATAAATTACGAGAAAGGATTGAAGTAATTTGCTATAATTTAATAATATTTGTTTAGAGTTAGTTTTGTAGGGGTAAACATGGAAGATAGTTTTCAAAATGAAAAAATGAACAAATCACACAATCTTAAGCTAAAACAAACTAGATGGGTATAAAACAACTTTTTCTCCAAAAAAGTTTTTTTATAAATTTAAGTAAAATGTCTAATATCTTAGATTATTTTGTACACAATTTTTTGGGGATAAAACAACTCAAATGAAAAATCCAATTTTTCCAAACATGTTCATAATTAAAAAATTATAAGCTACTAAGAAAATAAGCTAGACACTATTGGACTTGCCAAACACTATTTTCTCTCATGATCTCCTCGAATATTCATCTTGTGATTTCCCTATACCTATTGCTTTCACAATAGCAATTTATGAGTTATTTATTAAATCTGTTAGGACCCAACAATATTAGTATAAGGAGAAGTGGTTTAGTTTTTTTTTTTCATAAATACATATTTTTTATTCCTCGAATTACGCTTTGATACTTGTTTTATAAAAATATTCCTTCTGGAAATATTGGTATGGAGAAAAAATTTATCATCTTTAGTATAAGTTTTAAAAAATTGTCTCGAGATATAAAAGATTATCGAAGAATAAAATTAATGAATGATACTTAGAAATTTGGGAATGTGATTCCCCCACGAATATAATTTACCTGAAAATAAAACATTTCATATACCAAACACCACCTTTAGATAAAGACTTTTATAAACAAAATTCTTATTATTATGACCTGATAGTGATAATCTTAGAAAAATTCACACTTCATATAACATTTTCAAACAATCTTTGGCCGGTGTCCTGACAAACATTATTTTTATAAAATTAATAATCCAAATATTATCAAGATTGAGAATAAAACCTGATGTGTAAAAAAGTTTTTTTTAAAAGCCAAAATATTCAAGAAGCAGGGATACTCCAAGTCTCCAACCCCAATACGAATATAGATCAAATAATCCATAAAAGAGGCTTTTAAAAGATTGTTTCACATACAAACAAAGTCAGTTTGATTCTTACATTCCAGCACAATACAAGACAAGATAGAGAGTACGGTATAAGATAATTCAATTAGTTCTAGTGAGCAATTTTTTGTTGTTGTATGGTGTTTGATAGTCAATGTACATAAACTAAGGCCAATTTTACACCAAAACACCGTGAATTTACTAAATCTTATCTGTTTCTATCTCCATTTTTCACCTCCCGACCTCATTCCCACTCGTTCAATATTTTTTCCTTTCCAATCCATTTCTTAGCTCTACATCTCTCCGCCTCAACACTCTTCCTCACTTTCTTTCCACAAGTACACATTTTCAATAGCATCTTCCTCTCCCTCCATCAGACAGACCTCATTCATTCCTCTCCTCCCCCAACTCTTTTAACATACCCCCTTCACTTTCTCCCAACCCACCGCTGTTTCGTTTCATTTTGCAAGATGAAGATGTTGGGAAAATACGCATTTTTCTCCCAAATCGTATTTGTGAAAAATGAAATAAATGTGGAACAATAACATATTAGGCATTATCAGCTTTAATAGCCTTTATAATCTCGCATATTACCATATAACAACAATCACAATTTGATTTGTATCCCTTGACCCGGCCGTAATACTAAGTTCATTATAGCATTTTGTGGCTATCACATTTGGATTGTATCCCTGATAGTTGATGTAACATTTATGAGTTATTAGAGTTGCTTCCCATTCAATGTGATATATTTTCCTTCACTATTGTTGAATAAACGACGAGAGAAAAACATTCCTTTACTGGTATCAAGAGCCGTGTTAGAATTCTTATACCTAACGAGTGCCATAGGGTGTAAGCATGAGCAATGGGAAACTTTGTTGCAAATGCTCCAATACCCCATCTAAGTCATCAAATGGTGCATGACTGGTAAGACTATCCCAGTATATGGACCTGAAAGCAGGCATCCAACCATCGTCGTAAGCCCCATACTTTGGTGATGTATGTGAGTACCTGGATGTCTTATGCTGGACTACATAATGGATATTCAGAATTTCCACTAAGGAAGGGACAATATAGGCTTATGGGGGCTTAAAACTCCCCCTCATTTTATTTTGAACATGCTTTATGTTCCTCAATTAAATTACAACTAATTTTCTATATCGCAAGCGATAGATGAATCCTTGCCATTGTTCAGTTTTACTAATAACATGTGTGTTATCAGGACCAAAACTTCGAGATCTTGATTGGAGCCGGGCCACGCAGGGATGGACTCTTCTTCGGGAAATTCCAAGATGAAGGCTTTGCAGATCCGAAGGGATGAACCAATTAGAATTAGGGCATAAACGCTGGACATCCATCTTGGAAGATTACCAGTTGATTTCTAAAGACAAGATCGGGAAAGATAGTAATTATCGAATAAAGCTGCTGACACTTGTCAAAGCATACAAACTAGAGAAACATTTCCATTGAGTAATTATGTGCTTCTAATACATTTTGATTTGATACATTGGGATTTATGGGGAGCTCTACGGGAACTTCATCTTCTTGTGGTGCTTATATTTTCTTACTCGAGGACGATTGCTGCTGCAACGGTGTGGATTTATTTGTTAATTGATAAGAAAGAAGAGTCACGGATTGTATATAATTCTGATGTGAGAAACATTATAATAAAAGGGTTAAAGCTATTAGAAGGATAATGGAACAAAATTTGCTTGCATGAGAATTATTTCTGGAACATGAATTGTTTTTCAAACATCTTGTAGACACATGTGAAATGGAAGGGTCTAAAGAAAACACATGTCACATCCTCCAATGTGCTGTAAGCTATGCGGTTTTGCTGAAGTTTTCCTTAATTTACAGGGGTGATCATCTTACTCAAGGAATCTTGATTAATCGACTCTCAACCCCAACTTTGAATGGCAAAACTCATATGATGTCACCTTTGACTTGACCACCCTCCTACACTCATCTACGCATGGCTCTGTGCTATGCTTTGTAAGGCAGGAGATAAGTTTGCAAATGTGTTAGTAGTGTGTTTTGTTGGAGTATCCTTATGAGGAAAAAGGATAGAGTTTATGACCTTGATGCCATGATTTTTTTGTGTCAAAGAGATGTAGTCTTCTTTGAGGCTTCAATTTCCTTCAGCATTGAATCACTAAGCTCAGCGAATCCTCTGAAGCAGCGGGTGAGTGGATGATTGCAATGTGGAGCCACGTCAGATCAACCAGCGAGAAGCAAGTCTTAAACGATAGGGGGCACCCATCTGTTGATCAGACCATAGAAGACACTCTGTCATCACGAACCACACTTGAAATGCTCATACTATAAATGTGATGCTAAGAGAATATTTCAGGTATCACGACCAAATCCTTAACGGTCTGAATAACAAAAGGACGAGGTTGTGTGTTAAACATCCATCTACCAGATTGGAAGAGATTTCATGCAGAAACAACTGTTCAATTTGAGTCCTCACTGATACTTCCCTAGCTCCATCATTCTTAAGGTACACCTATCCTACTGTATTGTAACATGATGAATGCACCTGCAGCCACATAGGCAATTTCTTGCGGCTTAATTCTTGTGAAAAGGAACCATATGCTTCCATGAAGCAGTGAAAGATGTTCGGTGGAGAAAATATCTGCTGGCCAAGATTAGAAGCCCTTGAATGTGACACAGGCCATAGGCGCTTACCACACAGCAAGAAAGCTACCAGGATGCAAATGGGTCTATCGCATTAAATATCACTCACGATGGAGCAGATTCATTTAGCCAGATTGGTTTGCTGGAAATCATCAAGTGGAAGGGATCAATTACTGCAGAAACATTACTTTTGAGTTGTAGTGAATCTGTAGTCACCCCAGCAATCCTATTGCTAGTGACAAAGCTGAGAACTTCATCGAATGGATGTGCATGTTACTAGTGATCTTCTGAAAGTTTTATAAAATGCCTCCTAAACACACACTTTTATAACCAGATATGGTGTAAGCCGCCAAATCACTTTATAGGCTAAAGCAAGCCCCACGTTGCTGGTTTGCCAAACTCACCTACACACCTCAAAAGCAACCAGGTTCCAGCAATCATCTTGACTATTCTTTGTGCTTTGCAAAAGCTCAGACACTCCTTGTGGTCCTAGTATCGCGTTAATGACTGACATTATTAAAACATGTCTTGCCATCCGGCGCTTCGCTCTCTGATGCGTGTTTCTGAAAGACCTTGGCGTGA